>JAITYT010002533.1:131307-142834 GCA_025433975.1 Liostenogaster flavolineata | reverse complement strand
AAAAACAATCGGCTCCGCTGCGGAGCCTACGGAGTTACGGGACGAATGACGGATGGCTCCGTAGCGGAGCCAACGGAGCGCTGAGGGTTAAAATGTTATATATTAGGACTTTGACTAAGTTCTCACTGTTTTGAATTTTACTTATTTATTTCCTATATTCTGACGTATTGATTGAGATATTGCATTAAAAATATGTATATAAAAAAGGAACAATATAATATCGTCTCGCGCATCACGCTGCTCGTTTAGTGCGCGTCTTCCCCAACCGTTGGGGCACGGATTTCGTTGAGCTGAGCGGAACGGCAAAGGGTTAAAAAGGCGTTTCTTTGAAATGGAGCTTTAACTGGCGCGCCATACTTCCCGCGCCGCCTTCCTTTCACCCCTCTCATCATTCATCGCTATAATTTCTTCCCGTCTCGCCTCCAGCCTCGATCCCACGAAATTCGCCGGTAAGACGAGCACTAATGGGTATCGCGTTCGTACGCTAGGCAAAAACGCGCCGTTGTCGCCGTTTACCCTGGGCTTTTCAGTAAAAGCAAACGTAAGCGGCCCAATGGAGGCTGCCTCCCGCGTCGCGGTTGCTCGTTTCTTTAATAAGTACGCTTTCATGAAATACTCTTCGCACTCGTGCATCCGAGGATGACGAGGAGGGTGAGGAGGAGAAGAAGCACGATATTAAGTCTGAAGTGGGGTCTCGACCCGTCGAATTTTGATCTCCGAGAGGTACGAGGATATCATGCCTTCCACGCCGCAGTGCGACATGTCGAGAAATAACGAAGTAACGAAACTCTATTCGCCGTGTTGCACCTTTCCCCGACTTGAGAGGGGGTACGACAGTGACGGAGAGGAGATGGAGGGCGAGGAGGCACCAGTGGTGGCGCCGTGGGTGGTGCTGCTGGTCTAGTAGCCTCTTTTTTCTCCGACTCGATTCGCGCTCGGAGCGACGGCGAAGAGGACAGACTCGTTCGATGTATTTCCCAGCTCGTCCAATCGTCGACGATTCGAGAGGGCGAAACTTCGAAGGCGAATCGCTGTGAGAGCAGTCAGCATTGTTGACAGAAGTACTGTGACAATAGGAAAGTGTCTGACGGCAGCGGCTTAGTCAGCAGCGCGAGTTCGGATCTCTCGTCGTCGCAGCCGGAATCGAAACTGTTCTCGTTTAACCCTTTGCGAGCTGTCATCTCATACGCGTTCGGCGAAAACCTCCGATCCAGCATCATTCGGTAGAGCCAAAAAAATCAATTAAAAAATGAAGAAGTAAACGTTTTATTAATCGTATGGGAAATCTTGGATGTTGGAGTAACACCTTGGTGCTAGGACCGATAATATGAGGTTGTTTCGAAAGTAATTTTGTCTTTTTCCAACAGTTTTTCATAAAAACAACATAAAAGGACAACGTTTCTTCATTTTAAAAAACGAAATTACTTTACTAATTAGCAATTAGTAAGTAAAGTAGTTTGTAGACAGTAACGGTAGACAGCTGACAATTTGAAAAGGTTATCACAGTAGAGATTCGGAATGCTTGACTTCGAATCATCTCATTCGCAAAGAGTAAACCCTTTTTGCCGTATATGTGTCTTCCGTAAAAACCATCGATCCGGCATCAACTGATAAAACTCACAAAAGAATTAAAATAGCGAAGAAATGAACATCTAATTACGCTTATTGAGAATCTTAGATTTTGGAACAGCACCTTTGAGTGTCAGATAATAGCGTTTAGGCAGAAACTTTCAAATAAGTATCGCGATAGTAATTCAGCTCCATAGAATGATCAGCATAAAATCGTCCCATCCGCAAATGGCGAACCCTTTTTACCCGGCTGTCGCTGTGTATATGTTTTCTACACAAACTATTGACCATACATCAACCGATAGAGTCCAAGAAACATTTAAGAAGTAAAGAAGTAAACAATTGTTTTATTAAACCTATGGGGAATCTTGGATGTTGAAACAGCTCCTTGGAGTGTTGGGATTCGATAACAGCGTGTAGGCAGAAACGCCCGCTGGCAGTTTCAAACAACTATCGCGATAGTAATTCAGCGCCTTCGAATGATCAGCATAAAATCGTCCTATCCGCAAAAGGCGAACCCTTTGGGCTATCGCCGTGTATATGTGTTCTACATAAACTATTGACCCAACATCAACTGATAGAGAACATTTAAGAAGCAAAGAAGTCGACAATTATTTTACTAAACCTAATAGCGTGTAGGCAGAAACGCAATTTCAAACAACTATTGCAACAGTGAGTCATTCTCATAGAATGATCAGCATAAAATCGTTCCATCCCCAAAGGGTGAACCTTTTTGGGCCATCGCTGTATATATGTATAAAGGAGTCAAAGTTTTATTAATCCAACGAGAAATCTTGGTTGTTGAAAGAGCATCTTAGAGTGCTAGAAGCAATGATAGCATGTAGCCAGAAAGGCGCACTGGCAATTTTAAACAACTATCGCGATAGGGGTTCGAAACGCTTAGCTCCGAACCATCCAGTCCACAAAGGGTTATACGACGCGACTCCACCGTTCCTCCATTTCGAGCGATCGATTTGCAATAACGTCGAGGCCAAGGGGGGAGCTGTACTTTATCGAGGTTATCGTCCCGCTCGACGGTATCGGTTTTGGTATCGCTGTGCGATTTAATCGCAGTCGAACGATTTAACGGTAATTCGTTATCGCCTGACAACGACTCGGTGCGTACACGACTGCCTCGTCGTAATTCGCATAACCGATGAACTCGCGTGCATACGCTCCGAGTTATACCCGATATCGAGCGTTAGTTACGTCGACTAACCTCGACGCGTTTCATAGAGTTTCGACGAACGCGTCCTGCAGGACGAGTTCCATCGAAGCGGACGACGATCGATTCGATCGTTGTCTCGAATTCGCGTACAAGACTTTCCTTCCGAGACGATTTTGACTCGCGACTTCTCGCGTCTCCGAATTTACGCTTTTACGATGGACGAACCATATACAATGCGTTGAGTGTGCGACTGTGATATCGGAGGGTCGGTAGTAAAACGTATTTCGTAAATTTTTGAAAATCCAGAGGGAATGAAGACTCTCGGATACGAGAAGAAAAGATCGTCGCAGGGAAATAAGCTAGACTGGATTTTAAAGCGTTGAATTTATATCGTCGTTTACTATCATCGTATATTATATTTCTATCGATCGATATAACGTGCACGCGTACGCAGACTTTTCACGTTTTCTTTTCTGCGCATAACAAACCAGCTTTTCCGACGCGCGATTCTTCAAAGTGTCGTCGAAGCGCAATGCAATTCGTTTATCGGACAACGCGCGACTGCAAAATATTTTGATCAGGCTAATAACTCCATTCGCAACATTCGTGGTTCGTTACGCATCGATTTTCTCTACGGCTAATTCAAACAGGAATACCAATTTTCAATTTAATTTGGTCGCTTGGAAAAGCAACTCCGGTATGTAACCGGACGTAATAAAATCGGAAAAGTTAAGCTGCATTAAGGACTCCAGCCGATAAAAGAAGATTACCATGCTAAAAGTCGTTATGCGAAATCGAATATGTCCATTCCTGTTTGTTTGTTTGTTTGCCTCGACGCGTGCGAATTTTTCACGTATCTTTGAATACCAACTTTACAGCGGATTAAACTATTACACTTTTTCTCTAGCCCTTGTAAATAAAACTACGATTTAATTCCGAATTTTCCAACGAGTCCACGAAAATTATGTATTCGAAACATGTTTCAGCATTTGGAAGAAAAATGAAGAAGATTACCACGGTAAAAGTTCTTATGCGAAATCGAATACGTCGATTCCTACCGTTTGATGGTTTGCCTCGACGCATGACAACTTCTCACGTACCTTTGTACATCAGCTTTGCATTGGATCAGACTCACGATTTCGACGCTTCAATTTTTTTCTCTTCAAAGCAAGCGATACCACTGAAGAACGAAAGATCTTTCTAAGAGAAATTTTCACTTAAGCTCCATTAAGTAAAATTGTATTTTAATTTCGAATTTTCCAACAAGTCCACGAAAATGAGGTCTACGCTCGTTTGATCAAAAAATCGTGCAAAACGTGTTCCAGCGACTGAAGAGAAAATGCGCGACTACTGCAAGGACATTATCGCGTAATCGTATTCGAAAATCAGCTCTCTCACACGCATCGACTTAATGCACCTACGCGTCGCTCGTGAAACACGATAATCCATAAGCGGGAAATCCAGACGACGAAGCGAACGGCGGATGAGAGAGAAAGAGAGATAGAGAAAAAAAATAGGAACAGAAAAAAAGAGTGGAAGAAAAACCGTCCGCTCGTGTATCATTTTACCGCGATCAGAGAGAAAATTCAATGCATAGTTGCGTGACTGCGAACTCTATAACGGCATAAAGCACGAAGAATAGTTTCCACGATGATAAACGCGATAGTTTCGGCGCTGTTGAAGCATCGAGAACGATCGCAAGCTCCAATGGAATTGGTTAATTGTCGTAAGAGCACGCTGATCGTTCGATACTTAACTTTTTACGGATCAGAAGCCTAACAATTGCTTTTCGCGGTCAACACTTATAGACCAGAAGTCTATTAATCGGTTTTTAATCATTGAGTTTAATTATCCTACAATAAGAGAACGCGAACGACACACTAAATAATCTCACGAATTTATATTTAAATTTTGTAAAAATATAAAAAGAAGCACTTGTATAATATAATTATAATAATATCATTTATATATACCTAATTCGGTTTAAACGATAGATACGTTTCTGAAGAATACGTGTAAAAAAAATTCGTGTAAAATAATAAATATAATATATTGCATCCATTGAAAAATAGGAACTTACTTCGTCCTAAGAAATCAGTAAAAATAATATAATAAACCATGAGTTTTTTTGTTAAGATCTTAAATATTTTATTTCATAAAGATTGCACATGCATCATACAAAATGTATCGATATCTTCAAACGATAGATCCTTCACCTTCTACCTAATCCTTCTCCACCAATTGCATGTACCAATGTTACGATGTTGAAAAATTCGGTCGTATTAGGGAGGAGGGGATCTTTGTTTCTAATATTATACATTTTAGCCGAACAGCTTTCCAACATGCATTCAAAGTTGATGGTCTTAACCATTTTAGTGCCAGACACAAAACAAAACTGCACTTTTGCTGAGCTTGAACTGAAAGAATAATGTATTCTTTCGAAAGTAAAAAGGAAAAATCGGTTCCGTTAATCGAAAAGCGGTTATTTACAGCAACAAATTATTTTTTGCAAAGGCGAAAGCTTTAAACGTTCAGCAATTTGTTGTTTTTTCCTTCGTGACGATTGTTTATAGCATACAGAGCAAAAAATGTGAAATCCGTAATAAATCCTCTTTCGGTAACAAATTTGGGACCGACCTTCAATCTTTCGTCATCCTTCGGCTCGACAAGAAGCATTCGATGACAGTTCCATATCTTGGTTCCGGAGGATCGAACTTGTGAGTGAACACTTTATTTATATCATATTGTACATTCCTTTGTCCACATTATACGTACATTATTCATGCCAAATATTCTTCAGAGACAAGTACTTTATTAGATGGAAAACGTGAGTTAATCGACGTATCACTGAATTTAAAATTCTTTATTTCGTATTACATGCGGAAAACTGTAAGTAAATCTTAATCCTTGACCTGAACTACTGAGTTACGTCGCGAAACTACACTATTTTTTATTCTTTTATTTTTCCGTAATGAAATCACTGTTCCAGAAATACGGTACACGTGTTTATAAGATGTGTAGTTTTCGAACGTGTCTATTTTTCTAAGAAGTAGAAAATATTAAAGTGAATAATAATACTTGAAAATTTTGTTCCCGAAAGGCGAAAACGTTAAACGTTCCAGAATTTGTTGCTTTCCCCTTTGTAACAATTGTTTATAACATATAGGTACATAAGAAAAAATTTAAAATCCCTAATAAAACTTTCTTCAATAACAGATTCGGAAGCTACTGTCAGTCTTCGATCACCCTTCGATATATAGTCGTTTGGAAAAATTTCGGAAAACGCGAAGGACGACATATCTCGTTCACTCGTAGACGCAGTAAAGATGCAGCTTTTGTTTAAATCGCTCTAACTACGTATATTGTCAACAACGATAAATATTTTTATCATTTTGATGTAGAAACATTAACCTTGAAAACTCAGTTAACGGGTGTCATTTTTTGTTCATATAAGTGCTTTCTAATAACAAAAATAAAATGAGGAGTTTTTATAATTGATTTTCTATCAAAGTGACAACAATAACAATTCATCGAACTACGAGGCTGTTTTTTTTTTTATTTCGGTCGACTAAGGTATCTTACAGCGACCTTAAGCAGTGTCAGTTCGTAACCGATCGTCGACGCGTGAACATCGGTGAAATTAAATCGTAATTCCGACTCGTGTTTTGTGTCGTGTCGCGTCGCGTAGTGCAATGTAATAAAGTGAAGTGTAGTGAAGCGAATTATATGTGGACACGAGCGAAGTGCAATCATGGACGGAACTTCGAGGCGCTGGAACACCGAAAACCTGCCAACCAGCCGTCACCTCTCCCATCTCTTCTGTACATCAAGTAAGTGCACACAAAATAAGTAATAGTTTATTAAGCGATTAGTAATATAATTTTGTATTATGTTTGAATCTTTGTTGTATTGTTAAATTGGGTTCCTCGACGATAGCATTCCTTTAACTAGATTGTCTTTCACAGTCCACTTCCTCGAATATAACAAAATATAGAGAAAAAATTATTAATTTATCGATAATTTTCATTTAATCGTTTAAATAATAAATGAATATGTTACCAAACGATACTCTTTATTGAAATCAGTAACTTTTGTTAAAAATCAAGTTCGTTGTCCGATACAGTATGCGAATAATCTTACGACATCGAAAAGTATGCCAATCTGATTGTGTTCGTATAAACAATGCAGATTTTTTGTTTTCAAGAGATTTAGAAATTGTTTGAATCACCGTTGTTGTTTTTTCTTTTTATTATCACTGTCCTCCTGAGGATCGCAGGCATTTTTGACATATTTATACGATTATATTATAGATGTTACATAAGATGATAAACATAAACAAGAAATTATTAATTTTTTTTCACAACTTTCCTTGATAGTTTAGATATTAACTGAGTCTTTTGCAAAACAATTATTCGCAAACTATATCAGACAGAGAAGTTGATTTTTAACAAAAGTTACTTATTTCAATGTCATTTATTATTTAAACAATTAAAAGAAAGTTATAATCGATAAATTAATAATTTCTCTATATTTTGTTATGTTTGAGGAAGTGGCCTGTGAAAAATAATCTAGTTAAAGAAATGCTATTGTCGAGGAACCCTATTTAACGATACAATAAATACGATACGAATAAAAACGATACGTGTAATTGAAACGTCAGTTAATACGCCATGTTTTGTTTTAAAATGCATCGAACAAAATTATATTACAATCTATATATAATTATATATAGTTCGTGCATACTTACCCCATGTATCGAAAAGGCAGGAAAAACGACGATCGGTCAGTAGATCTTCGATGTTCCAGCGCCTTGATTCATAATTGAATATTTCTTCGACGCCGAATGGCCGTCTGCATTGTCTATAATCAATTCTAATTTCTAATTCATATTAAATCAAAATCGTGTAGAAAAGTTCGTGTAAAAGCAGAATTAGGTGTATTATAGTTCCTTTCGTTTCAACCAAACCGCGCGATCAAAGAGAAAATTCTATGCATAGTTGCGTGACCGCGATCTCTATAACGACGGAGAACACGAAGAATAGTTTCCACGATGATAAACGCGATAGTTTCGGAGCTGTTGGAGCTTCGAGGACGATCGCAAGCTCCAAAGGAATTAGCTAACCGTCGTGAGAACACGTTAGTCGTTCGATAATTCGTTACTTAAATTTGTACAGACCAAAAGCCTAATAATCAGTTATTTCGGTTGATGCTTATCTACCTTTAATAGGAGAAACCGAGCTATTATACCGATATATTAAATTAATTAATTAAAATAATTATAATATAAAGTATATATCAATATATAATATAAAAAAATAATTATAATATAATATAAAATAAATTAATTAAAATTATAGAACCGATATATTAAAATCTCTCATGAATTTATATTTAAAATTTGTAGAATCACAAGGAGCATTTGTATAATGCAATTATTCAAATTCTCCCGTAGCCAAGATCCAGTCATGTACATGACTAGTGTACCCATTCCCGAACGAACCGATCCGTAGTTCGTAATAAATTCAACCAAGAACGATCGGTAAAGCGTTAAACCGCTTTCGTTTTAACCCTATCGCGCGATCGAAAAGAAAATTCTACACATAGTTGCGTGACCGCGATCTCTTTAACATCGAGCAGCGCGAAGGATAGTTTAAAACGATAATTGCGATCTTTTTGGCACCGATCGTCGTTCGGCTGTTCGGTACTAAAAACTGTAAAAGATTCCCGTAGTCGAAATTGTCCCTCAGTAATCACTTTTTTTTCTCGTCTTTTTTGCCGTCTCCCTTTCTCCTTGTACTCGGTTCTTTCCTCGTGACAATTCGTTATCTCCTTCTTTGTGAGACGAAAAGGTCGATGAAAATGATTTTCGAGTGAGAACACGATAGAAATCCTCTTTTTGTCGCAGCGAATGTCGAACGCGTTGAGATGGACGATAGGGCACGGCCGTACGATTTCCGCGATTTCGAAACAAGAGAATGCAATTTCGAGACCGATGCTTACAACGATTAAAATCACGACGACTGACAAAGAAATTTATTCGTCAGACGGTGACGTGTCTTACTTCCTCTTTTTCCTCTTTAGCTTTCTGCCAGTTCGTTAGGAGCATGTGTAAGTCAAGTATCTCGCGTTTATTGGATACTTTTGCTAGATTATATCCGATTTAACAAGCCACGAGTTTATCGCGTCGTTCCGGACTGGAATTATCCATGAATTCCTCGTGGTTACAATGTAATTTCCTAGTTGATGCGAGTCGAGGGTATCGAGATATATTTTATTAGTCGAAGCTAACATTGTACATTGAAAATAAACGCGTACAAGGATCTTTTCTAATTATCAATGATACCAGGAACGGTAGAATAGCTACAGAAATTTAAAAAAAAAAGCGTTTTCTGGTTCGTCATCAGCTTAGAGACGAAAAAAGAAGCGAACAAACCTTCGAACGTGTGCAAGTCAAGTATCTCGCGTTTACGCGGTACTTTCGCGGAATTACGTCAGATTTAACAAGCCACGAGTTTATCGCGTTGTTCCAAACTGGAATTATCCATGAATTCCTCGTGATTACGATGTAACTTCCCACTCGATGCGCGTATAAGGTATGAAGATATATTTTATTAATCTAAGTCGACATTGTGCATTGAAAATAAACGCACATACGGATCTTTTCTAATCATCGATAACAACTGAAATGACAAAATCGGTAAGAGAGTTCGAAGTAGCGCGTTTTAACTTACGTCTCTGCTTCTGTCCAAGTTTTTTGGCTTTTTTCCCTTCATCGAAGCACCGTCGAGGTGGAAACGATTACGGGCACTCGAGCTAATTATTCGGCAGTGGTTCGTGACTGCGACGTACTCGTACTACTTAAATCGCGCTTGTAACAGGAAAACGGTCCGATTCTATGGGCAGGGTGTTATTCTAACGTAATAAAGCTCCGTTGGCTGTTAATAGCTCGTTATCGAGAATCGGAAAATGTGTGACACTCGAACATTGACTACGAGGTTTCGAACAAAAAATCATGTTTATCGTGCATGCACTTTCGAAGTTAACCCTTCATTGGCCCGTGTAACTTTCAAGTCACGTATTAATATATCGACATTTTACCAAATAGTTTTAGTTTTTTCACGAGATGAAGTATACGTCTTAATTATATGATATCTCTGAAATAACAAATAACAATATTGATGACGGTTGGCAGCACCATCGACCTGTAATATCAAAGTAAATGCCTTGCGAGTTGTCTGCAGATAAAAACCAACGGAACCATCTTGAGCAATTGACATTCTTTGTGCTTTTCTTGGTGGTTATTAAACAAAAAAAAAGTGTACATAGCTCTGGATTTTAATATCAATAACAACTTATTTGTTTGCGTTTCAATAATCAGTTTGTTACTATTTGTATATGACACAGTTTTGTGACTTTCAAGTTACAGAGAGCTATTATGGTAAATTTCGGTATATTTAGATTTATATATCATGTACTTAAAATATGGATACAAAATTACATAAAAATAAAAGAGAAATTAGAATTAGACGCATTAGCGGTAATAGATTCGAAGATTTTTTATTAGATTCTGAGTCCGATGAAGATCATTCAATAGTATTTACTCGATGACGCATAAATATTATTGACAGTGACGAGGAATTTAGTACTAAATAATAGTAATAATAATAGTTGTCATCGCCCTTGGAAAGGAGATTGCCCTGAAGACTGAAGGACCCTACTCTCCTCTGACCTATTTTCGAAAACTATTAGATAGTGAAATTATAAATGATATAATTGACTATACCAACGCATATGCATTACAGTACGATCCAGCAAAATCTATAGGTGTTTCAGCGAACGAAATTAAACAATTCTTTGGTTGCCGTTGCAAGCTGGAATTTCACGCTCAAGCTTTTAAGCACAGAAGTGCAAATATCGGAACCCGTTGTTACTTCAAAATTACAAAGTGAATAATTATAATGAAATTTTTTAACTCGGTACCTTTTTTTAATCTGCATATATAGGTTTATAATTGTTGATTTTCCGTCGCATAAATTGTTCTCTATTTAAAACAAAAATTCGGCCCATAGAGGGTTAACAGCATAAATCGCATCGCGCTTTCACGCGCATGCGAAGTATCGGACCGAGCAACGTGACCTCCATATCGCGATAAATAATAGAACCTTCTCGAATGGGCGGCATTACCGTCGGGCCGCAAAAGCGAGAAGCAATTACACGCCTCGTTCGTCCTCGAGTCGATCTTCTTCCGTTCCACAAGCGGATCGAAAGAAGTCTACGTCTCCTCGATCGTTTTCCATCCATGGATTGAAAGGAATCCTTATCTGTTTGATTGTTTTCCGTCCGCGGATAAAAAAAAATCCTCGTTACTCGGGCAGCCATCTCGATCTTTCGTTATTCCGTTAAAAAGCATCGCTCATCTCGACGCGACCTCGAGGACATTTCCACGGAAAAACGCAAAGGCAGACTTGAAAGAAGACGCGCAAGCTCCGGAAACAGACGAGACGACCGCCGAAAGAGAGAGGACTCTCCACGTGTCGACGAAGCTGATTTATACGACATACACGCGGAAACCAGTTTATGCAAATATTATTGCAGTCGAATTGGTTTGGCATCGCGCCCGTGCGCGCGCGTGCTGCCACTGCCACTGCTGAATTTTACAACGAGGACTCGATCTCGATGTCGTCTACCCTTCCCTCCATCCCTTCCTTCCTTCCTTCCATCCATCGGGAATATACGTGCGACAGTCTCGGATTACAAGCAGGAATCCGCGATCGCGTACGAACGTATGCT
>JAITYT010002533.1:95447-131198 GCA_025433975.1 Liostenogaster flavolineata | reverse complement strand
TCTCTCTCTCTCTCTCTCCTTTCGTCCACACGAAATAATAGCAACGGTGGTAAACGCACCCTAATTTCGATCTTTTTCCCCTCGAAAGTCGTGAAAAAGCCAAGATACGAGCCACCATCGCGTTATTCACCACCTCAACGCTTGCCAACGCGTTCTTGATGAAACGTTCTTTGTGTCTAATTTCTTCTTCTCTTTGCTTCTCGCCCTGCTCGTACTGAAGCGACCGTGCGTCGAGTCGCCGTCGTTCTCATTCTCATGGAAAATACCGCGCGAAAAGTACGTTTCCGGACGGACGATGGAAAGATCAAGTTGAAGCGGGTCGAAAAACGCGGAAATAATTTAGCAAAGATTTATCGTAATTCGATATTTCAAGCCGAATCGCTCGAACTCTTTCTACGCAAGCCGGAAAACGTTCCGTGGTTACTTGTTGATTCTTCGGACTTTGCTCGATCTTCTCGCTCGTTTCCAGTCGCGGTGAGAAGCCACCCTGTTAAAAGTTGCTAGTGTCACCGTAAATGACGAGATTAGATTTAGGAATTAAAGTCGTGGAAAATATACGTACAAAATATCGTGGGATCGTAATCGAGGTCAATGACTTCCATCGAACGTCATTCGGTGTTCGATTTGGCGACGTTCCTTTAATTCAATCAAACGAATCGGCAATGGTATCGTAGTTATTAAACCCAGACGCGGCAAATAACTGACGTCAAGTTCGAAGTTTAACGAAGAGAAGGTCGGGCCTTCAAAGATAAAATGGAATGTGTATGCTTCGCTGTGACGTGAGTAAGCGACTGCTCCATCATCTCGGGCACCATGCCCGAGAAACATCATTCGTCGCGTCGATGGTGCTTTATTTAGCCACTTTATGCCTTGTTCTATGATCTAAGTTCCAATGCCTTTTCGATTATTCGTCGAATCATTTGACGGTTCGACCGTGCGTTCGAATGCATTGTGTATTCGAATATTATGTATCGTATATTCGAATGTATTGGCGATCACACGCGCGCTATGATACGTAAATACATGTGTGAGGTACGGCTGATATAATTTTATAAGACTTTTGATAAATAACTATGAACGATTCGTCAGTGAACAAGAATGATTTATTATCGTAAAAGAAATAATACAACACACGTTTATGTACAGGTGATAAAATATCACTAGTGCCACTATTGCTCTTAAAGATACCAACCGAAACATTCTCTGCAATGCTAGCTCAACTTCAGTGTTGTCAGCAATGCTAAATATTCGTTCTAAAGACATTATTTAAAAGGGTATTTTTAAGATGTTTAAGAAATTATAATTTCAATTAGCAAGGTAGTACACTCAATTCTGTTTTTTCACGAACTTTTTTTACATGATTATGATTTAGTACGAATTAGAAATTAGAATTGAACATCCAAACGTGCGGTTTTGTTTTCTACCGCCTAATACCTATACTACATCCTTGATTCAACCGTTAGTTTAAGGTATAATTGTGACATTTAAAACTGAACGATGAATCACTAACAATCACTGATGTGTAGAAGAAATGTTCAATTATGGATTGAACATTTCTTTTCGGTCATCAAATCGAATTAGCGCTAGCTAGATCAAGACCATCAACTTTGAATGCATGTTGGGAAGTTGTTTGACCAGAATGTATAGTATTAAAAACAAAGATCCCGTCTTTCCTAATACAACCGAATTTTCCAACATCGTAACATTGGCATATACAATTAACGGAGAAGAATTAGATGATCTATCGTTTGAAGATATCGATACACTTCGTACGATACATGTGTAATCTTTATGAAATAAAATATTTAAGATCTTAAGACGAAAACTCATTGTTTATTGGTAATTCGATTTAATGGGAAAAATGCAAAATATTTTCGTCGATTTCGCGAGGAAACGAAAGGAAACAATCCTTTCGAGAGGAAAGGAAATGCGATGTAAGTGCGTAATTTATAATACGTCGAGACCGTCGAGGTCGTGGCTCGAAAGCGGGAGAGAACCTCTCGAAGTTCTCGATAACGAGAGGGGCGATTAGCTCGATCGTGGAGTCGAAAAGTTCGATGTTCCTCCGACCCTCCGTCAGATGCACGCTTTATAATTCACGAGGTTGCGGAGCGACAAGATTTTCGCGTTGAACTTTGACGGTAGGGCGGAACCTCGACAGGAGGATTTCGAAATTAATGATTCTTGGATAAGTAGACCATCCTCGAACGCGCTGTGGGCCGAACTCGGTTGTTTGGGAATTTCAGGAACTAAAATCCCGTATAAATTAAAATGCGTATTTCGCATGTCTTTTCCGCGCCGCGGTTTTCTCCAGCTCTTGAGCACCTTGTCAGCCTTCATCGTTGCGAAATCGTCAAACTTATCTTGCCTATGCCGTGCAAACGAGAATCGCATTGTCCCTTAACGAACGGATTGAAAGATCTTTTTCGATACTTGGGTTTCTCCCTTTTTTTTTCCTCTCCGCACAGAGAAGCTTCCGCTTCCTCGCGGATTCGTTCGAATGAGAAGCAACGAACGTAACCAAGTACCGATTTCGTAAACGAGATTACCGACGATTAACGCGATTTCGATCAACAAGGAGAAATCTCTCCCTATTTACTTCGCCTCGTTCGCGTATTTTTCACGGAAGTGACGACGTTTTCGCGCGCTTGTTTCTCGCCCCTACGTCAACGTCTACGGTGTGGAATATCACGAAAGAAAAGACTTCATTAATTCCGGCGAGAAACGCGTTAACGCGAGATAATTGAAAATTTCACGCTGACGCGACCGACTTTTTTCGTAATTTCTCTCGATGACATCGTCGCTCTTTACGAACTTACGCTCGAACGCGGAAAATTGCGGTAGACCAAAGGAACGAAATTTCCTAGTAAAAATTTGGTAATGAACGAGGAAATGCGTATTCTTTTTTTTACATTTTTAGATTCGTTGTGAATTACCTGTACTTGTACCTAGTTGGTAGTAATAAATGTATTTGTTGAGAAAAGAAAAAAAATAGGATGAACGCGTCGTCGGCAATCATCGATGCGTCTCGATGATCGCGCTGATTTTCTTCTCTTTTCTTTTTTTCTCTTTGACGCGCGATCGAATGGCGGAAATCGTTTCAGATTTTTCCCCTCGTTGTTTTTCTCGTGCTTCGAGCGAATCGACGAAAACTATTCGAAACGCGAACGTTAGTCGTGATTTTATCGTTCCTATCCCGGAGACAAGAAGGAAAAAAGGATGGCGAGAAAAAGTGGAGCAGCCGTCGAAGCTGAAAATCTGAAATCGATATTTCTTTGATCGAGGGGACACGAAAGGAGCCAAGAACCGAAACTTAACTTCGTGTCTTCTCTCGTGTAAGAAACTAGAATATTTCACTTTTTTCCCCTCGATTCTTCGGGTCTAATCCTCGCCATAAATACGAATTTCGAGGAATGAATTTCGATTGAGAGGAGTCGAAAGGAGTCAAGGGACGAAATTTACTTTGGTTTCTTAGCTCTTGCAAGAAAGCAGAATATTTCATTTTTTTTCCTCGCTTCTTCGAGACTAGTCCTCGTCATAAATACGTCGAAGTCGTTCACTGAATTTCCGCGATCCCTGGATTCTCGTCCGATTGACTCTGTCGCCTGTCTCAAACGAATTTCGTGAAATGAATTTCGATCGAGAGGAAACGAAAGGGGCCAAGAAGTCAAACTTACCTTCGTATCTCCACTCGTGCAAGAAAACTGAATATTTCGCTTTTCTCTTCGTTTCTTTGAGCCTAGTCCTCGCCATAAATACGCCAAATCCGTGCACCAAGCTGCTGTAACGGCTATATTTTTATTCGATCGACTCTGTCATCCGCCTCGACCGAACTTCGAGGAATGAATTTCGATCGATGCTGGGTACGTGAGCGCTGGAGCAAAAATATCCTCGCGATACGCTACGGACGACTTTCCGAGGCGGAAATTTAAAAGCATTTCCTGGCGGCTAACGTCTGCCATTTAGGTAACGAGTTATGAAATACCTTTCGTTGGCTGTCCGAGCGCTACGAATCGTACGTTTCCGCATCGTGTCTGTCGATGATCTACAATATACGTCGTTAATTAAGACGATTAATTATCGACAAGAGCGGAATGAACGTTTCGACAAAGCCAGTATCCAGTGAGTTCTCAATGACGTCGCGTGCCGAACGACAAACGCGAAGTTCCTAATTAAGCAGTCTCTATTCGTTCGGTTTTTTTTTCGAGCCACCAAGCATGCAGATATTTTTACTTCTTTCGACGCGTCCTAGCTCTCTTCTGCCAATCAAGGTGAAATTTAACCCTTTTACTGGTTAAGGCGTATATATACGCTTTCGCGAATGAAAGGCGTAAATTTACGCCCTCTATATTTTTTTTATTATTACTATAATACGCTGTCGATAAGATTGATATGGTTATTAGTATTAATGAATGCATAAGAAAAAGTTATAAGTGGAATAATTTTTTTTTCATTTATTAGATGAAAGAGTTACATTTCGCGACATTTCATTCACTACTGATAAAAGAAATATTTGAAAAATATCTACTTCAAATATTTCAAACTTTCAAGGGGAAAAAATGCAGACGATCCCTTACGTCTGATCGAAAGGCATTTTTCAAGTACATATTTTAATGCTTCTTCGAAGAAAATTTATAATAGGTACTAAACATAAAATCAGACGAGAAAGCATATATGTATATATGAATGCAAAGACTGCGATGTAGAATTATGCTTTAACCCATGCTTGAGAACATATCACACAGAAACTCATTATTAAATTAGTTTTATCTTCTTTTTATTATCTTTATTCGTTCATTGCCGTTTCGCTTGCACTTAGATATCCCATCAGACGGTGCGTAACGCCAACAATTTAGTTCGTTTTGTAGTGTTTACTAACATACGTTCTTCGTAATATATTATTGATGATTAAATGGGATCATTGAGCAGCAGGCAGCCGGATAATAAATAAAAAACTTTATTATATAAATACTAACACACGCGTTCGAAATTGGTTTGCATTCAGCGTTTTGTGCCCAGCTTACGTACACGGTCGTCGCCAGAAGATTGCTTTTCTTTTGCGCTTTCTCGTCACGCTGCGCTACGTTACGCACACGCCCGTACGCACAAATAACCTTAATTATTTCTCAAAGCTTCGATGGTCGCTACGCAGACAATAACGCATTCGGTTTGCTCTCACTCACTCACAACTCGAATGTACGCCAGATACGTATCCTTGAAATGTTACGTTGCGGGTTTAGCTTGTCTTAGGAACGAGAAAGTCTACACCAGTGGTTCCCACTTTTCGTAGTCTACGTCCCCTTCGTTGCACAAACCAATGTCCAACGCTCCCATCCGTAATCTAAAAAGAAAGAAAAAATAGATCACAGACTACACGAAAAAATTAGGAAATTAATCTGCATTTATTTTTCAGAATTACTCGACGTTTTTAATATGTAAATGCAATAAATTCATCTCATCCTTAAACAATATAAATGTCTGAAATAATTGGGGGGTCTGTCATCATATTATGTAGAAATGTAGAAAAGTCCATAACACAAAAATTGAGACCCTGAAATATAGGATTAAAAACGGTGAAGGAATAATAACGTACTGAATACAGCCATGATGACACCGTCGGAATTGATCAGTTTGTAAAATGAGTAATTACTTCGTGTAAAGTCAAATTATAAGATTGATTCCTGTTCAAATTTGCACACATTTAATCTTAACTACAGAAAGACTCGCAGTACCAAGACTGCTTCAATGACGGACGGAATGAGTCTGATCTTCTTCGGATGTTTGCCTTGTGTAAGACGGGTGGAGAACATTGTAATTTTAAAGTAAAGGAAGGTTGCTAAAAACAATCGCTTATGATTACCGTTCAGCGCGCCTACCTATCGCTTTCTCGTTTTATTTCGCCTCTCGACATTAAAGCAACGTCCCCCAAGGGCTGATAGCGCCCATTTTGGGAACCACTGCTCTATATCCTGCAGTTTAACAAGAAAAAATTTTCATATAATTGAAAATTAAAATAATGCAAATTTTTTACTTTAATTTATGAATTCCAGCGCCGCCGTAAACTTGTTAAATCAGTTGCGATCATCCGATTCAAATAAAAACCGGTCGAACGTGATTTCTTCTTCGAGTCTGATTCAAATTCATGACCATGATGAATTTTCTGATATATTTCATTTAAACCAGCTACGATCTCCTTTGAGTCTGATTCAAATTCATCGATTATGCCTACTATCGTAAAGCGTAAACGTTTCCGTATTTTTTTCTACGTCTTTAGGATAAGAAGTCACTACTGACATTATTATCGTCATTGAAAAAAGAATACACGGCATCGACGGAAAGAAACAACGGGAATTCATTCGACGAAAAGTTACGCGGCGAGTAATTGGCGCGTCCATCACTCCGTCGACGCGCGGATCCTTGAAATGGCAAATTCCTTCGTTGAAGACCGAGCTAGAGGAAACGTGAGTGAGAACACAAGAGAAAAAAAGAGACGTAAAGAGATAGCGCGAAGGTACGTGAAACGAATCGCCATTCGTTACGTAGGACGTTTTTTAAGCGCGAGTCTATGCATCTCTTCGAGCGCCTTTCGTTTTAATCCATTTCGTTTTGAGTCTCTTTCGTTTCGAGCTCGCGCGAATAATACCCCTTTTACCCTTATATACGTTCATCTATGCGCATCAATGTGCGTCTATGCGCACGTACGCGCGCGCATAGATGTATGCGTGAGAGCGTCAACGAGAAGATATCGCTTTAGTGACGTGGAGCGTGCGATAATCGCGCTAATGCTCGCATCTCTGACGTCTAAGCACCGGCGAAGGGACGACGAATTAACGGACGGCGTGCAGATGAGCAAGAGAGACAGGCAGATGAACACAAAGGGAGAGAGAAAGAGAGAGCTTCGACGGCGCCATGCGTGGCACAAGGCGATAGCGGTCAGTCCGTCTTTATGCGCCAGCTATCTATGCTCTATGCGAGCAATTCAGGTCAAAGTTGTTCCTCGTGAGGTGGTAAAGCGATCGTCCGATGCGGGTCTCCCTTTGTCGTCATCGTCGATCGTTGCGACTCTCTTCGTTCGGCCCTTTTTCAACGAAAGGACGAAGTGGTCTTTTTCCAGACAGCCTGATAGCCCTTCGTGAAATCTCTTTCCTTCCTTTTCTTCCATGGAACTGTATTTCATCTTTGCCATCGTCGTCGATCGTCGCAACGCTCTTCTTTAAGCCCTTCTGCGACTTTTCAGCCCTTCGTGTAATTTCTTTCCTTTTTTTCTCTTACAGAGCTCGACCTAATCATTGCCATCGTCGATGATCACCGCGACGCTCTTCTTTCAACTCTTTCTCGACGACAGGTTGAAGTGGTCTTTTTCCAGGCAACTTTTAGCCCTTCGTTAAATCTCTTTTTTCCTTTTTCTCTCATCGAGCTGAATTTCATCTTTGTCCTTCGTTCTTCGACGAAGGGATGAAATAGCTCCCTTAAAACCTATAGCACTTCTTGAAATTTCTTCCCCTCCTTTTTTCTTGCCAAGCTAAAGCCACTCTTTATGTTGTCATGTTGTGTATATATTGTCAAGAGCAACCTCGCGAGAGACTGTACGTCGAAGATGTCTACAAGCGGCAGACCGGCTGGCGAACATGAAAATACGCGTAACGTTTCGTCTGTCACGTCCTCTTAGCTCGTTGCACAAATACACATACACGTACAGTGGGCTGCATTAATGTTCGGGCACCATGGTAATGAACTCATTGTTTTTTAATAAGTCAGGACACTTATTTCAAATAATAGGAATTATTTATATAATTTATAGACTTTTCTTGTTCTTAGTGTTAAGTGAAAGAGTGTCTAATTTCGACGTCGCAAAAATACTCGGACATTCTATACGTTTCGTAGTTTGAACGTCTCGTTAAACCGGGCACGTTACTCAGTGACAATGTTTGTAAACATAAAATGTAAGCACTATTTCGTAGAGTTAGTTAGTTTCACTTCAAACCTTGTTCGTATCGCACGCGTTAGTTGTGAAAGTGCCACGTAAAGGCAAAAATACGTCGTTTAGTATACGACAACTAGTTATTTATAATCGCGAAAAGGGAAAATCATATAATGGAATCGGTACATTACTAAATTTCAGCAAGAATACTGTTGCGGACATTATACGAAGGTATAATAATGAGGATAGGATTGAATCTATTAAATAGAACGAACGTCCAAAGTTACTCGACGTTCGCGATAAACGTATTATTACTAGGAAAGTAAAAGTAGACCCTACTGTAAATGTTTCGAGATTGACGATAGAATCGTTCAAGGAGACTGGAAAGAAAGCTCATCCCGACACAGTTCGTTGGATGCTTCGTGAATATGGATACCATGGCAGAGTTCCCTGAAAAAAAGCCATATATTAACGACATTAATCGAAAAAAAAGATTACTGTTTGCCAAAGAATGCATTTCTAATGAAGAAGCATGGTGGAAAAACGTAATTTTTGCAGATGATAGTAAGTACGATATTTTTGGATTCGATAGACACAAACTTATATGGCGGAAAGCCAATGAAGGAATGGTAAAAAGTTCTCAAGTACCATGATGTCCGAACATCAATGCGGCCCACTGTACGTACACGCGTCGCAGCACACACATTCGAAGATTGAATCCTTTTTACCTTATCATAATTTCATCTTTGTCGTCATCGATCGTCGCAATAGTCTCCTTTCGGCCCTCCTTCTTCGACTAAGCGACCTCCTTCGAGCCAGCCTGTAGCCCTTCATGAAACCTCTTTCCTCTTCTCTTACAGAGGTGGGTCTACCCTTCATCGTCCTTCCCTCTTTGTCGTCCGCTAGGCTTTGTATCGCGAAGCGTATCGACTGCCGCAAGGATCTCCGTCGTCCTTGACATCGTGACACTGTTACGATAAATCGAATATCCTCGTTCTATCGCAACTGATCGACTAATAATGCGTAATAACGGTTCCGTGCATACAACGGGTCGGACGATATGCACGCGTACAGGAGACGCGTGGAAGACGCCGCGGAAACGCATCCAATCTCTTTCCAATCGGAATACGCGCGCCTTTCGCCTGGCCTAGCCCCATCCTCGGCTAGACTGTACTACGAATAACTTCTAATTTAATCGGTGAAGTGCATCGCTCGATACAAGTTGGAAAGTTCGAAGGGATGGATCGATTTTTCTTCGAGTTTCTCCGTTGTTGCGTCATGCAAGACTGGGAGGAGCTACGAAAACGTCGCGACGTGGCCCGCGCGGGTACCACGGGTAGAGACAACGATCTAAGTACTTTGAGTACGCGATGAAAGGCATCGGCAAACTGGGTGTCGCCAATTGGAAACAAAAGGCAAAGTTCAAGATGGAGGAGGAGAACACTGAAGAAGGCCAAGACTTTCGAGAGGCTACAGCACCGCGGACGATGACGGCGAAAGTAGACGATGCACTTTCTTCGAAAATTCAATTTATTCGAACGATCATCGCCTTGACATTTTACGAATTCTTTTCATGGATTGTCTGAGCGGTGATTAGGAAGCTTTTGACTTTGACGCACTTTCGCAAGAAACTATCAATATAATTAGTATAACCATCGGTAGGGCGTTATCCCTTATAACACGTCTCGTTTCATTTTCTTGGGTCGTCAGGGATGAAATTTGTAGAAAAACTTGACGATCTAATATTTTCGTTGTTAAAAGCATTCCAGTAGACAAAAAATAGCATTCAGTGAGCATGGTTTAATGGTCAATGTTTAAACTTCAAAATAACATGAGAAATATTTATCGTTGCTAGCAACGGAGCTCTAGCTGGAGCAAGAGCTATCTAAACGAAAGAGTGATTTTCACTACGTCTAGGTTTGGTATTCTTCGCATATGTACTAACTTCGTGACTAGCATTATAAGAGTTCGTTGCATTATAGAGCATTATAAGAATTCATTCTTTAGCAGATGACAGTCCACGTTATATTGAATAACTTTTACGTTCAAGGTTCGTCTATCATTTATTTTTTCTAAATTATAACGCAAGAAAAAAAATGGCGATATACCGTCGTTCAGCACTAAAATGATTGCATCAGCGTGTCAGTCGCTGTAATTGACTGTTGCAAAATCCGGTGTGGAATAATCCGGCTCACTTTCAATACTATTACTTATTGTTTCTGGCAGCACGAGGCGATGAATTCTTCATTAGATCAACTTAGTGAAGATAAAATAAATATATTGAATTAAGATAAATTTAGCGGCCATATGCATATATACATGCCTATCGTAATAAAAAGGTTAATAAAATATTCAGACTACGTCATACGACGTCTCTTCGAAGTTCCAATTCTCTTAGCTTCGAGCGCAATTTTTACTTACATTTTCCGATACTTTAATAAAACATGCGCGTAATTATTACGATAAATTGGTTCTCGCATAAAGTATAATATTTTAGACGAATACGCTTATCCAAGATCAAAAATGTAGCCTTCGTCGCATTGCAAACAAACAAATATTGAATCTGTCTCTCATGGCTAAATTAGTCAAGAAACTCGAGACGAGGACGATGTTCCGATTCTTGGAATTTACAAAGACTGTCATCGATCGATGTGCCATTATTCTTCTCTCTATATTCCTATATTTTGCGCAGTTAATTTTCATTCATCGTCGAGCTTGGAACGATGCAACATCACATTTATTTCGCATAAGTAGAATTTGACGTTCTCCGTTCGTTTTTGCTCGAAAAAAGCGTAAGACGGATCAGAACAGTATAATAAAGAGCTAATCGTACATCTGGTCAGCTTGGACATCGTGCAAGAAGCAGCCTTTTGATTACGATGTAACATGGCGTCCATCTTTTCGAGAGCTAGTGCTCTCGAAAGGTAACTCATTTATCGCAAATTGTACACACGATTTCGTATGTAAAACCAATTGGGTAATATGCCTGTTCTTACGCGATCAAATTTGGGTTTGATTGACCATGTACCGTAGTTTTAAATGAAATATATTAGGAAATTAAATAAATATCATTGCGTCCTTGTGTAATGTCTACAATCTAATGTCTTTATAATTGTTAAAATATTAGGTTGGTCTATAAGTTTTGGCAGTTTTGGCAGTACGCATCATTTTCCTCGTCACGAAGGCCCAAAACATGGACGTTCCAAGTAGAAGAAAGTATATTTTCATCACTTGCTTTTCTAAGCCTTTCGCCGCGGCCAAAATACAGCCGTCACAATGATCCTCCATCTAATTGTTACTAGTGAGACTAGTAATAGTACTGGATGAGAAATGGTGCCTCAACGTCAATATGAAGCAGAGACCCAAATGGGTGGCTCCAGGAGCGATGCTGAAACCCCGAGTGAAGCAAAATTTGCACCTAAAAAAGTCATTATTAGCGTTGGGGAAAAGTCATTTATTGCGTTGCGTATGGGACTAGAAAAGTATGCTTTACTGGGAAATGCTGGAAAATAATTAGATGGTGGGCTAGCTCTTCTATATGGCCTAGTTGTATCGCATAGACTGGTGCACGACAACGCAAGGCCCCACATTGCAAGATCCGTGAAAGCGATCCTAAAGAGCTTGACTGGAAAGTCCTTTTACAC
Source organism: Liostenogaster flavolineata (assembly GCA_025433975.1). Taxonomy (NCBI): domain Eukaryota; kingdom Metazoa; phylum Arthropoda; class Insecta; order Hymenoptera; family Vespidae; genus Liostenogaster; species Liostenogaster flavolineata. The sequence continues at coordinate 119,633 of JAITYT010002533.1, read as the reverse complement.
CCACTGTATTCGTCGGGCCTTGCGCTAACCGATTATCATCTTTTCTGTTTCCTGGCATATCATTAGCAAGGCACCAACTTTGCAGCCATAATTTAATTTAATATTTAATACAACTTAATATGCCTACAATTGATCCATTCTTTTCTTGTGTTAAAGGGGACGATTTCATTTTTCATATTTTCGGTCGATTGTCTCGAAGACTACGTTGATTAAAAATGTTTTAAATAAAACCGAGAAGAGTATGATTAGTTTGCTGGGTCTACACCAGGAATAACCTCCATACGGTGAGACCCAGGCAATCGTTATTGTTCGATATAAATATGCATCACATATTGATCAATAACGAGCTAATGGCTGTTTTTATTAAATATTATATTTTTATGAATAAAAAATAACATGCGTTATATTTTATTACCTGATTTTTAACATGGATAATTGCGTTGTACGAATATTTAATGTCTCTTTTACTTTCTTTACTAGAATCAGGACTACGAGCGAAAAAATATGTAATGTGAGAACAGATAGGTTGAACGTAACATTTTACGGTAGGAATTATAACTGAAAATTCGCATTCAGTACATCACAAAGCTATCGGAAAGTTTATAAAATGTACAAAATCCAACTTCTTAATACTTTGTTATTTTTTGGCGTATTGACTAGAATTTTTGGAGATTTTTCATGCGAGTAAAGCAATTTTACTCACTATACTGACCAAGAAAATATAAATCAGAGCACAAGAGAACAAATAATCGTGATTATTTATACTCTTGAATTCTCCATGTTGGATTAAATTAAAAAACATCGCTATAGTAATTTATTTAAAAGAGGAAAGAAATTGAAATAGTAAAATTGACTTTCTACATAAAACAGGTTATCAAAATCGAAAATTACGACTTAATTAATTCGTGGTTTATAAAGAATAAGATAAACAGCCGTGCTATATAATTTAATTACTGTACGTACGATTCCGGACCGCTCTTGACGCACGATGAAATTTCCCACGAACATTTCGAATATCCTCTTTCGAAGATGTTACGATCGATGTTTACAAGTCGTGATGCGCAAAGAGCGACGAGAGCTTTCGAAAAATTTAATCGGTAAACCGTTACGCGTGTCGTTGACGCATCGAGACGGATAAACTTGGACATTTTTCGACACTCGACGTAGCTTTTCAAAAAATCGCCCGCCGACAACATGGCAAATCCGTCACGAACACATTCGTCACGAGTTGATTCACCAATGCCTTCGATAATTGTTCAGAAAACTAACGAGAACGCCAGTCGTCTCGTCGAAATTGAAAAGCTCTCGATACACGTTTTCATCGCGTTCTTTATGTCGTGCAAAAAAACTCGACAATACCACGTCCCTCGGTATCTTAGCATCGACATCACACTCGAGACACTCTGCTAGCTCACCTTACTCGTTCGTCATCAAGCGGACTGCCAGTCGGCCAGCCCCATCCTCCCGTAAAAGACCATGCACTCAGCATATTTTCAATTCCAATTATATCCGGCTTGTAACTAGGCTTCCAGCGGGCTTTGAAACTATCGATTAACGGTGAAAAGTTTACATACCGAATAGCGCTCTAGCGGCTGGAGCCAACGGTACATCGCGCTACTTTCCGTGCTGCGAACTCTCAGATAAAACGAAATCGTCGAACTTTCGTGCGGTGTTTTCGAAAGGTCGTACCGACTCACGGCCGCTCTGCCGAACACCGGAAAGGAATATTGCGAGAGCTACTTGGCTTGGAGGTATTCGGTAAGACGTTTGGTATGCTTTGTGTCTCGACGGAGCACGAATACTTCCCGATAATAATCTCATCCACGGAGAAAACGCATCGACGCTCTCTCAGTCCTTTTCCGATAAGTGGAACGACCAGGGACGAAGGCGAGTCACGGAAACGTATACATCGAGAAATCGCGTCGTTTCTCGCCAAAATTCCTAAACGTTCCTCGAATTCGAAGAAAGACGAATCCCCTCTCGAGCCTGACACGATACGAATTCCTCGACGAAAGCCTTTTTCCTTCGTTCGTCGCGAGTGTCGCCGAGGGCGATCGATGAACGCTCGTCACCCACGCGAATGATCGATTCCAGCCGTTTTTATGGCGCGAGAAGCCGTCGACGCCACGCCACCCGCATACTACGTACAACCTGGACGGACGTAACTCGGATACTGGCCTACTTTGTTTCTCGATTCTCTCCTTAGACCGTCGATTCTCTTCGTTGGCCTTCGATTCTCTCCTCTTTGGCCCTCGATTCTCTTCCTTAACACGTTCCGTGCCAGACTGATTTTTGAAGACTTTCCGTTCAGGCCGTGTGGACCGTATACGACCCACACGTCTACGATTAAATAAACTTGTTTTTACGTACGCCTTACAATTTGTTAATAGTACACAACCATAATTAGCGAGAAAAGGCGTATATTTTAATATGCATTAGATAACAAAACAATCGATTTAATTGTTAAAGAATATTTTAGCAAACATTTGATTGAACATTTCCTCTACTATACAAATTGCAAGCTCCTATATAACTATTTTAATAAACTCTGAAGAAATAGAAATAAAGCGTTTAACTTCAAATACGTTCAATGTTATTGTTTATAAATCTGCTTACAATTAGAAAGGCATTTTTCGGTGAACTTTATTGAAACATGGCCAACATAAGTGAAGCTTATCTGAACATCTATCACAGAATATTGCAACTTTTACAGTAGAGTGTCTTGCCGATTAGGAACCTAACATTTTAAGGCTTTTTGCGTAACAAATTTTACAGCGCCTTCTTATTGAATTAAAGTTGCCCTCTTTTTTTTAATTTCATAACGATATCTTTTTGGTACAATGGGTCAATGGGTAGAGAATTGTTATTATTACAAAACATCAAATTCATGGCTAATTGTTTCCTAAATTCGAGGCTTGATATTTTTTGGTTTATAAAACTATTATATATAATCCATGCATTCACTACGGCCGTGTTTAGGCAAAGTTCAAATACGATAGTATATATTTACATAACGTATTTCCTCCGTTTGATTTTACTTTTGAAACGCAGTAAACTAAATAAATCCCAGCTTCAGTGAAGCAGTAATTGTCGCATCAGCGACACGCGAATAATATCAAAATGCAATATGTGCAGTTAAAATAAATTGCAGTAAAAAAAATGTGGGGCGTATACGTAGCAGCAATATTATTATGATACATATAACTGATTGCATAAACATTTTTTTTAAATTCTTCATTTTATAATGAAAATGCATAATGGCTTGTACGGAAAGTTCGCATACGCCCCACCGAGCACAGAACCTATTAAACCTCTATTCTCTTTTTTGGCCATTGATTCTCTTCTTTAGTTCTTAATTCTATTCTTCAACCGTAAATTCTCTTGTCTTCGAAGTTCGATTCTCTTCTTTGACCCTCGATTCTGTTCTTCGATTCTCAACGTCCAGCAAACTAAAATATCTAAAAATATCAACGTAGGAATATCCAATGATCCTCTTCCAAATTCGTTAAAGTGATTGCCCGTACTCGAGGTCAGGATCAACATTTGAGTCTCACGTCTTCCAGGAGTGACTAATAGTCACGATAGTAGCTCTCACCATCAAACTTTTCTCTTCTAACGTTTCCTCCTAGAAACTGGGTATCGTACCGCGTAATCGTTTGATCTTTATTACTTTTCAGTAGTTTTTCGATGGTCGATTGATTTTTTATCGAAACATCTTTTCATCGGTGGCAATTGTTAGTGTTCCTCTCGATCTGATCGCAGGCTTTACAAACATTCGGAATCGCGTCTTCGATAAAAAGATCCGAGAAGGCATTTCAGTGGCAACGAGACACGATGTCGTACGAGAAAAGATTCCATTACTTGACAAAGATATCTTCCGCGATGATTGAAAGGACTGTTCTACGTTCGCAACGTCGATATTGACTCTTGCCAGTTCGACCTTATCTCTTCTCTAGTTCTCCACGGAGGAGAAACAATTCCGTTTTATAGATTCGGTATCGAGTGTTCGATACGGGCTAATCCTACGAGCGATAAAATCCAGACATCGATAAACAAATAGGTGCATTTCGAGAAATTCGGAACCACCTCGGTTCTGACCCGCTTTCCATCGAGCAAGGGTTAACCTTTCGGAGTCCGATAGACCCAGATAGGATGTAGTACGCGACTCTACCTCGAACTAGTAAATGTATAAGTCGTACGATCGCTCATCTTTTACGACGTTTCACCGTGTATTTGTCACATACATATTAATTTTTAATAAATATATTTAAATATTTATTACAATAAATAGTTTAAATTAATATTTTTATATAATATAATAAATTTATAAACATACTATAAATTGTTGTGCAGTATTTACATACTTTTTTTGTAATATATTTATAACATTAATATGTTTTTATTAATATATGTGAACATTACTACTCTTATTAAACAAGATGATTTAAAATTTTATATTACACATATTTAGCTAATTTATATTTAGTTAAATATTATAGTTAATTTAAGTATATTATAATTAAATTAAGTAAATTTATAAATAAAATTGTGTTGATTTATTTATCATAAATACATATCATGATATATGTATATATGATGTACGTTCGTACAATATATTTTGTGTTATCTCATAAATGATGTGATTTTTTCAATTGCATGAACTAAAAGTCGGGAGAAGAGAGGATATACTATCTACATCAACTTGTTATAAAAGCTGAAATTTTAAAGTATGCATTTAAAAATCTCATTATTTATAGAACGACCTGATAGATGTGGAAGTACTTACTGTCGATCATAGAAAGGCGGAGTTCTATCGACAATCATAGTTTCACTCGTTTTCGAATTAGATATTGCGGAACTTGTTAAACTCCACCTGAAGATTTCTATCTAAAGATTACGACAGAGTTTAACGGAGATTAAATGAACTAACATTTATCATCGTTGGTAATTGCGTCCGGCGTAATTCGAAGAATCTCGAAAATGATACGATCACGTTGCGTTTCTTCGTCCGAAAAGAAAAAAAAAAGAAAAAGGAAAATGGGTACACCAACTTCTAGCGACCATAAATTACGAAAGAAAAAAATTAAAACCGTGGCTTTGGACAACTCGAACGTCATCCTCTCATAAGGACGAGAAAGCGCTACTAAAAATAAACACGCGCGTTATATCAACGAAAAGACATCGCGACTATCACTGTTCTTTTATCTTTTCCTTAACCCTTTCCTTGATTTTTTTTAAGTTTTTGAACTATTATTATTGAAATATTTCATTGAATAACTACCCAAAATTGAAATTGAAAGAAAAATCTCATAAAATAATAAAATTTGTTAAACCTACTTCTTGAAAAAATTCCGCCATGAAAGGAGATAAACTAGGGCTACAATGTCTCAACTCCCTTCTCGAACCATGACGAAGCTGTGAGGTTACTAGGCGAGGAACAGGAAGAAACTGAACGAGATAGAGGGGAAGAAAGAAAATAAAAAGCAGAGAAACTTCCGTGGAAAGCGAATCTAGGTTATTTCTTTTTCCCCTGTTCGCGTTGTCCCTCTTCCTTCCAGCGCTTCTCTTTGATCCCTACCCTCCGCAAACAGATCTTCGCTTTGAGCTACGAGTCCTACGTGGACTCCGTTCTCTCTTAGACTTCGAAACGGGATGAAACAGGAAATAGGAAAAGCACCAATGGCATCGACGTGTTTCTCCTAGATTAGGAATTGGATTCGACGATCGAAGACCCTCTTAGAAATCGCGCTTGATGTCACTGGAAAGGAGTCACAGTCAGTCATAGTCAAAGTCGACCGAAAGGATCAAAAATACTTGAACGATATTATTCGAGTCAAATTCGATTCTCTGGTAAGCGCCGATGATCTAACGCGCCTCCTCGGATCAAAAAATGCAAATCGGAGGAAGAGGGAAAGTGGATCTTAATATGTTACGTCATTCTTGATCGGATGAAATCGTCCGAACAGTTTTTATTTGTCTTCGTTGCATTATCGACTTTTATTTTTAAGATGTTGGATTTTTTGCTCTCTTAATCATTTAATCTTTAGTTGCGCATGATTCTTCGTTACACTCAAACGTTTAGAAATAATTACTTCCAAAAACTCAACTAAGTGGTCCGCGTTATCGGGACTTAGTGTGTAGAGCAAATCATTAATGATCCTGTTGAACATCTTAAATTCGAAAATTGACACCAAAAAATAGCATTAGTATTACACGATGAATAATATTAGTATTACAACTTTTATTATACGGAAATTTTATCGGAAAGTGATATCGAATTTCGCTTTATGTTCGTACATACATTGTATATTACTCGTCTCTAAGAAAACGTCATTTTTGCAACGTCACCGAAGAATAGAATAAAAATCAAGATAACGAGAGAATCCATATTCCATCGTACTTGTTTAAAAAATAGCAATGTGTAGGTAAAAGCTGGTCACACCCACGTCGAATGCAGAGCGGAACTAGAAGGAAAGTTCCGCTGATCGATTTAAAATAACAACGTGTTATTTGAACGCGTGAGATGAACTAACAACGCGTTGATATTGAACGTAATAGGGACAATTAACGTCACGTTTCCATTTAAACGTGAATGTTGCCCTTTCGAAACTACCGGTCTCTGACTACCGGTTTCGAAATGCAAAATCATCGTCGATGACAAAATGCCAAATGATCATGTCATCGAAAATTCCATCGCGAGATATTTATCTTACAATGAATCAATTAATTTTGAACATAACATGCGATAAGTCGATTAATTCCTATTTTCTTTGCATTACTCGATGATCACAAATTATTTTTCTTCGTCGACAAACAAAACTATCATCGGCGTTCGATTTTCACAGAATTTTCAAGCGAAACGTTTGAAACGTCATTATATGACCGAACGCGTACGAAAATTCCGTATAATTTCCGATATATATATACAATATGTACAAATTTATATATATATACACACAAATTCACAACGTTTGCATTATCATATACATTCACGACACTATTTCATCCGATTCGAGCGCTTACAGCATAAATACGTCATCGGTATTCGCTACGAATAGACAGAGAAACAGATAGAGAGAGAATACGATCTCTCCCGCCTTTGTACCGTTTTCAATGTAAAAATAAAGGAAAAATAATACAGCGCGAAGCGTCTCTCGGGTGGTTAAAAGCATTTACGCGTATCGAATTCAATTATTCTCGGAACGATTTTCATGCGTCGAAAAAGATGGTGCCGCGTTTGATAATTTTCACGTATTGAGATAAAGAGAGAGAGAGAGAGACAGAGTGAGTTAGTGAGGAGCCAGGAAGGGTCAAAAGGGGGAAGGGAGGCGGTCGAGATGAAAAAGCGGCGAAAATCGAAGGGGAAAAATAAAAGGACGCCGTTCGACGTCATTCGAACTCTCGTCGAGACGTCGCGACCTACGGCGAAGACACGAATAAAGAAAAAAAAGAGTCGAGGCGCGACACGTGTCAGAGACACGCTCATCGTAATCGAGCCTCACCTGGTTGTACCTAACGACGGAAATTAGACGATTCCTCCGTGTCTTGCTTTCTTATTACTCCTCCCTTTCTCTTCCCTTCTCCAGTCTTATTCCTCCTCCGTAACTACTCGCGTACGTGTGTACGTGTATGTACTCAGTACGTATTTCCTATCGTCTTTCATTCTCTTGGTTTCGCTCCCGATCATCGAGACGCAGAAGGTTCATTCAAGGCATCGCCGCGCCCAGAAACTCAATGGAACCGAACGCAGTTACACGTAGCGCGAAGGAAGGACGGAGAAGCGCGCCACGCCCTGCAAATAAGTAAATTTCTATTTCCAGCGTCGCGAGCACATTCGCGATTAAGGAGGTGTCGTCGTTGTCGTCATTGTGTTCTCGAAGGCGTCGCGATCGAGAGTGAAGAGGCAGGTCGAAAGTTTCGCCATGGTCCTCGTCGGATCGATAAGAAGCGCGAGAGACGATTCAGACACGCGATGGCAACCGAAGGGCACGTAAAAGAGGAAGACGAGGAAGACGGAAATACGTAGAAAGGGTCTTTCGTCCTCGTGGTCAAAGGGACGACGAGATCGGCGCGTTAATAACTCGTTCGAATGCTTTTAAGATCCGCACCACGCCCTTGCAAATAAGTAAACTTCTATTTTCAGTGATGCAAACACGTTCAGAATTAAAGGGATTGTTAAGGCTTCCTATAAAAAATATAGCAAAAATTTACGTTCTGTTACCCAAGCCCAAGTCGGGTCGTAAAAAATAAATCCTTTAGAACTCCGTTTGTGAGATGTGATTCTCGAATTTTATTTGACTCTCTTAGTGCCAGACTACGATGTATCGTAATTTGGAAGAGTTACGAGAAATACCTAGATGCAGTGAAAACGCAGTTTTTGTTTAAATAGCTGTAATTACTTATTTTGTCGGCTACGATAAATATTACATATATTAGTTAGAAGTAGAAACATTAATCATTAAAATTCAGTTACCAGATGCTATTTTTTGTTTACATGAGTGCTTTTTAATAACACGAGTAAAATAGAACAAGATGAGTTTTCATAAGAGTTTTTATAATTTATTTATTATCAAAATGTGAACGATAACAATTCATCGAACATTCTTCTTTTTTTCGGACGTTCTCCTTTTTTTTATTTCGGTCGAACAAGATGTCAGTTTGTAACCGATCGTCGGCGCGTGAACATCGGTGAAATAATACTCATAATTTCGACACATTTTTCGTGTCGCGAAGTGAAATAAAGTGATATCGCAGTGCACGTTCGAAGTGCACGTGATCGCGAGTGAAGTGTAAGAAAATTCATGGGCGTGATTTCATTGGAGGCGATGGTACACCGCTGTAAGCAAAGTCTTAGGGGTAAGACCTGCCGGCCGGCTTTTTTAAGCGATAAATAATATAATTTTGAATAATATTTGAATCTCTGTTGTATTGTTGAATTATGTTCTTCGACAATAGCATTCTTTACCTGGATTGCCTTCCACAAACCACTGCCTCAAATATAATTGAATATAACATAGACTGGAATTATTAATTATGTATTTAAAACTTCCTTTTAATTGTTTAACTAATAAATAAATCTACTACCAAACGATAGTCATTAAAAGAAGTAACTTTTGTTAAAAATTGTTTACTCTGTTTAATACAGTTTACGAGTAACTTCACGATATCGAAAAGTATGCCAATCCGACTGTGTTTTTCTAAAAAATGCATACTTTTTATTTTCAAGGGATTTTGAAATTATTAGAATTACTGTTCATGTTACGTTTGTTTGTTTTTTATTGTCCCTTTCCCCCTAATGGTTGCAGGCATTTTTTACATATTTACATATTGTAGACGTTACGTGAGAAAATGGATATAAACAAGAAATTATTTGTTTGTAAGTTTCTTTTAATCGTTTAAAAAATAACTGGATTTTTCACAAAATATTAGTCCGCGTAAAAAAGAGCCAAAATACAACAGCCATAAAACGGCCTCATATCCCACCAAGCACATGAATTCCATAGTTACTGCAAATTACCATTTTTCAATCATCGAAACCAATCTCTACGTATTACTTCCAATGGAGTACATTCGCCACAACTTTTTAATCACAATCGATAAGTTTCAATTGCACTTTTATGTGCAACTGTATTTTTATTGCGTTTTCACTGCGTCTAGGCAATCAATGCGTTCCATGTCTCTCGTATAGGTACTATTATAGTTTTGCGTCTATCACTAAAAGAAAAAACAGGAAAACCTTTCATCCACAATATTTCGAATTACTTTACCAGCATACGCACCGTGTTGGAATTAGACGCTTAAACTCGTAGGTCATGAAGATCTTGTTTGAAACGGTGGACACGTTTTTCCCGCGGTAAAATGTTTTAAATTCCATCTAGAAAGCGATGGGTTGCTCCCTTATAAAATATTGTAATAGAGCCACACCCCCGAACACTACTAATCCCACAGACAAAATCTCAGAAAAGGAAAGCCGCACCACAAGCAGCAGAAAGTTTCTTCCACTTTATATACACTCGCACATCAAGAATTTTTCCCTATTCGTCAAGTTTGTCAAAAATACGTTAACAGAATGCGATGGCAGTATCACTGGATCATTTATGAGTGCTGGGAGTCTGCGTAGTGATTATCGTCAGAACGTGTGACGCTGACAGAGTCTGGCACGAAGAAGTACTGGCACGATGTGATCGACTACTAACCGACTGATAGCGTGAAGACTACCCGGAATCTATAGATGCTGTAGTTGAAAGATGTTAGTTGCTAGAGTCAGTGGATCGCGTGGACCTCGTCAGACTCTCGAGTCTGAACTGCCGTCGGATCGCGTGGAAATGTAATTGTAACTGTTGATTATTCGCGCAAAGTTGAGTTCTGTAACTCGCAACTGTTCGCGAGAATTGAATACTGTAACTCGCAACTTTAGCGCGGAGGTTGGTTTGTAACTGTTTTCGCGCTAAAATATGGCTATTCCCACGAAGTTCTAGTTCTGTAATTCGCGCTTGTTTGCTTAGAGTGATCTGCTGCGTGGAATGTTACAAATCGGTGAAAGTCTTAAAATGCGAATATTACGGTCTGTGCCAAAGTCCTGCAAGGCAGGCCCTCGGTTGACCGTTCGGGGTGACGTGAAGGTGCCTTGTCTTAATGTATTTCGAAACGCGGTGTAAATTTGACCAGTGAACGTTATGCTATGCTTTATTGTTAGAAAAAATTTGTAGACACCATGCACGAGGGTTCCTTAAGAAAAATCTTTGCTTTGTCCCTTCTTTCCGAATATATACTCTTGAAAAACTAGTAAGGAAAGGATCGGAGCTAACGAAGCTATGATTCTTAGCTAAACTTTTCCTTTTTAGAGAGTTTGTAAATTGGGAGAAATCGCGTAGAAAGGGTTTTCCGAGAGAGATTCCAGAATAATTTTAGGTAGCATCCAAGTCGGTTAATATAGTTTTTGGTATGTTGTGCTTTCAGCCTTGAAAATATAAACAAATAGAAGATAAGATTCGTGTATTCGACCTAGCCTTGATCAATTATTGTAAACGGAGTGTTAATCTTGTTGGTCCAAGAAGAGCTTGAATTGATGAGCTTGTTAAGAAAATAAAATTGTTGTTTCTTGCCGAGACATTCTTGTCGTACACCAAGAATTCGTAATTTATTGTGGAAACTTCAACCTCTTATTGAAACTAAAATGGAGTTATGATCTGCAACTAATGGCTGCCGCGGCTTTCGGTCTTGTAGTAAATCCTCGTAGTCCGATATTAATGCTGATAGATGACTACGTCACTTAACCAGCTGACGGATTTAGGATACCGACCAATCCGGGCATTCGAAACACAGTTAGTACGGAGTTGGTGGTATCGCGTGGGTGTAGACAAGAGGCAGGCTATAGTGACTGTATTCCGGGAAAATGGTGAACGTTGTTTATCCCAGAATCGGATTGGCGTCGGAAGAAGATTGTCTTCAATTGTCACTAGATTTATGATTTAGCGAGGAATTTGTCAATATATAATCCTCAGCCGTTCGAGTACGAGGGTCTACCGATGGTGCGGATTAAAAACGCATTCTAGACTTTTTTAAGGATTTTATGATCCAAAGCACTCGAACGGTCCCATTTCCCGGAGTCGTCGTATAGACTTAGTGCCTAAGTAAGATACGGCGATCATGGCATAACCCAAGTGTCGCGATAGGTTACGTAAGGGCCGCAAAATATTGTGGCAGTCATTTAAAATCCGCAATCTAGCAAAAGAGTTGAACGCAACTCGCTTCGTAAAAGATAGAATTGTAGAATGGTTAAGAATCTTATCATGATTTCGTTTATTATTTAGGCCAATCTAGGTGACTTGTTCGTATTGGTGACGATACCAGTTTTTCGTGATCGTCGGTGGGAGAGAACCGTGAAATATTGCACGTAATTATGCCGTGTGTTTTCGCGTAGTAAGTCGGAGTTAAGTAAATTGAGATGAAGGATAACACAATGCTCGTTTCATGATTATTCTCGTTCGAGGTGCTAATACGATTGAGCACCAACCTTGAAAGTTTACTTCTACTCTAATGGTACCACTACGGATACCATACATAACAGTACCATGCCATACACGTTAAGCGACTGATATATTAGGTTAATTAGAATGCAAACCATTATTTTGTAATGTAAAGTTCAACTTTATTTACAAAAAATTATTACTCAAAATCACAAAATATAATTTTCATCATTTTTATTTTACCAAGATGTTTCTTCCACTGCGTATGAGTACACACTAACTTAAACTAGACCATTTGAAAATAATGGCGGAAATCTTGGATTCCCTAATATAATTATTATGTAAGATAAGTTTATAAACAAGGAATGACCCCTAAACTTACGTCATAATTTTCATATTTCTACTTCACCCACTTCTTGTTTTGTACCTTGGAAAGCTTCTTTGCGCTTTTATCAAGCGTATCGACTTCTCCTTACGACATGCGCGACGAGTCGCGTTTTGAGAATTTCCTCGTTTTATCGAGCTTTAAACCGATCGAAGTTTCTTACCTTTTTTCCTTCTTCGAGTGATAGAAGTAGGAGGAATCGCAAAATCTGTCTAGCGCGAATCGTATGATTTTACGAACACATTTCGGGAATTCGAGCGATCTTCACGACTCCTTTATCTTCTTAGCTCCCTGTTGTTTGCTCCGTCGAATTTTACAGAGACTCCCGGCGAAATCCTTTAAGAGAAATCGTAAAGAACCGCGAGCAGCGCCAGTAAATATCGTTCCAGTGACGTAAAAGTTGTCCGAATATATCGTGAATTTTTCTTCTCTCCTCCTTTTTCCACGATGAAACTTCGAGTACGAGAGTAGAACGAGCTGTGCGTTTTACGACACTCTCGGGGATTCGCGTTCGTAAAGTCCACGAGCGACAAACATGTGTACATTTTCGTGTGTGCAAGCTCGCGTCTTCTTCACTCTTTCCTTCGCCACTTTCCCGAATCCTTCCTCGTTCTCCTTAATCCTAAACTTCGCCGATATTTTCTCCGATATTCCATTCTGTCGCAACTTCCTATTAGGGAATTCTTTTTCGTTTCAATGACGAAGACAGCGACCATAACAACAGCCAGGAAGACCAACGCGCAGACGACGTTCGAAGCTCGTCCAAGGGGAAAAATCATGGTCGATACAAAAAGGGCAGTAGAAAGGGACGAGATAAACTCGATCGTGTATTTGAAATGGCAAGGTACGTATATGCCTACGTGGACATCGATAAGACGAAAGAGATAAAATGGAGGTTAGGTTTTTAGTTCGCCTAGGATCCGGCAAATCTCGCGATACGAGCGTTCCGCGCCATTTGCAAACGTTTCACGACTCGATAAGGGCGCGGAGGAAAATTTGTCTGGAACGATGGACGATAGAAGTTACGCGAGCCTGTGAAAATCTTCTTCTCAGGAGCTGGAAGAAGGTTGTAGTCTGAGAAAAAACACCGTGAAACGAAAGTTCGTCGAATGCCTTTTTTTAAGGGGATCAGAGAGTAACGTTGCACGTTTCGTCAAGGTGAAACCAATAATTTTATAATATGTTTTTATTGAGACCAAATGATGTATGTGATCACCCTCGTTTTCGCGCAACTTCGGCGTACATAATCGGCGGCGTAATCGATTAAGCAAGAAAATGTTGTTAGGCGCAAATACAACGTTAATTTCCGGTTTACCTAATATAAAGCACCGTACATCACGTTTGTTGTCATATTCCGTAGCGTCTAACGTGCGTCTCTGTTTTTTACAAAAACAAAAAAAATCACGGCTTCGGTGTCGCGGGAGCTCGTTATCGAGACGAGTACAACGCGACCTCCTCGAAATTTCATTGTGAATCTCCTTTAATTCGGAACTTCGACCGAACTCTAATTAGCGAGAAGATAATTAACGCATCAAAGGTAGTAAGAACCAAACTGCATCTGAGATAATGTCAATACGAACGTGTTACGCGTTGCGTTTAAGTACATACGTATGTAAATACGTATGTAAACGCTTTCAGAAATATTCTCTCTCTCTCTCACACACACACACACACACACACACACACACACACATGCTAGTCCAAATTAGACGTGCAAATTAGTGGTGCAACAACGTGTCATAAATTCAAAAAGTACAATTTTGCTTTTTGTAGTTACGGATCTATCGTGAGATACTTTGGTTGTTTCGCCGACCAATTTCCACTTTCGTGTCATCGAAGAAATTAAATATTCAGCATAAAATTAAACAATTCCGCAGTTTCGTATTCCGTTGGACGGTAAAATATATCGAGAACGATGTAACGATAAATATAGCGTTAATGGAACACAGAATTCACGATTAAATGTATAAATTGAAATCTGCAAGTACCATACGTATCTCCGCCTTCCTTACGGTCGTATTAATTTTACAACTGTTTCGCTTTCGAACGATGTGTATGATATATTTTATTTCACATACGTTTACATATTTATTTTCTTCCGACCGCGGTATATCGAAGAACATCCATCTGTACTCGAGAGTGTGTAAGTTATGCCCATGTTTATTGCAAAGTACGAAAACGTTTCTTAAAGAATTGTGCGCCTTGTATGGTTCCAGCTCTTTAACGCGTTGGTCAATTTCGACGAAACTTTCAGGAATCGCGAAGCTAATTTAAACGAATAAATCGCATACTTTCGATTTTCGCAATAACTTCGCCAGAGGAGAAGAAGAGAGAGTCGGGAAATTTAAAAATGTTTTTCGCGGAAGGTAGGTCTTGCTTCGAATAATTTTTTTTTGCACCTTCTCCATACTTTCGAAACATCGATCGTCAACAAGACTAGCTGCTTATTGTTTGGAGGAAATGACAGCCGTTACGTACACGATGTAACGCGTCGTAGTCGATTTAACTTAGCTGGTAGCGATTCGAAGCCGATGTTTCGCGTAACGGATCGTTCGGTGCGCGCGATAAAGTTTATTGACAACGACGCTGTGCAAACGTTTGCGGTGACACTCCGGTGTCACGCGACGCGTCCTTCTCGGAGCAGGAGAGGAGGGGAAAATCGTTACGGCATCCAAGCAAGCCGACGCGATCGTTTCGTGAGGATGACACTCGAAAGGATCGAAACGAGTCGTATCGTAACGAAGTAACATGGAAAACGCATGAAAATTACGTTGACGCAACGCAAACCGTATCTTCTCAAGAAGTCGCGACGTTCTCGTTATTCTTTTCCTACGCGATAGAATATCGGTTGTAAGAACGAAGACTGAAGTAAGGATTTTTACGAACGTTAGCGCCAGAAAACACAGAATTTATTCTTCACTCTTTCGAATTGTCGAGACAACTGCCGTAGTTTCTAATCTCGTTACGAATGGCTTTTTCCATTAATGTTGAGGAGACGAAAGAACGAGGCATTCCATTCTCTTCTTGATCTACGAATTGCTCTTTAGTTTTATCCTCTGCAACGAGAAACCACGATCGTTTAGCGAAGAAAATACTCTAAAGGATAGAAAACCACGTTAACGCAGCCCAAACCATATCTTCTCGAGAAGTCGCGACATTGCCAATTTCTATCTGACGTAACGATTGTTAGAACGAAGACTGGAGTAAGGATTTGTTAGCGATCAAAAGCACAGAATTTATTCTTCGTCCCTTCGAGTCGTCGAAACAACCGTCCTAGTCCCTAGTCTCATCGCAAATGCTTCCTCCGAGTCGGCATAAACGCGAAGAAAACGAGAGAGCGCGTGGAAAAACAAGGAATTCCATTTTCTTCTTGATCGACGAGTTTCTCTTTGGTTTTATCCGCCGCAACGACGACACACGTTCGATCGAATTTCTGGGCGTTAACCGAGGAAAATTCGAATTATTTTTCCGCGTTGTCGCGTTGTTTTACTTCGCGATATCCGTGGAAGGGAAAAGGTCTGCGTAGGTAAACACGGGTGCAGCAGCGAAAGGAATTTTCGATGGCAAAGCGTGTCACGAGAAAACGTATCGTCGTTCGAGCAACAGTCGGACGTAATTTTCAAAAAAAAAAGGAAAAAAAATGCGAAGGCGAGCAAACACTGCACCGATCCGCCCCATAAAGAGCTGGCGAGGTGATCGATGCGACGGGAGTCACGAGAATCGTACCGACGCTCATTATTGAGCCATCTAACCGCGTCGCAGCCACGCACACACCTACGCCCTAGGCACACAACGCGCGCGCCAATTAACCTCTACGCTTCGCAACGCGCACAAGACGTTCGTGCTCGAACGAGCGCGCAAACAGCGTCTTTCTCGTAAAAAAAAAACGCTAATAAACTTACGTTCCTCGACTTTCTGCCAGTTTCGTTTTTATTGCTCGTGTATTTTAGTCGGTAGCACGAAATCGTGAGATTCCTAAATCGCATACCGACGATAGCGTTTCTTCTTCCGGCGATGTTCTCCCTGTCTCGCGTTATTCTAAACGTGTTACGAGAACGATAACGAGGATTTCAACGGCGCTTGAGCTCCCGAAAAATAAGAAACCGACGCAGATACGCTCTAGGACAGACATGGCTAACTGTTTTTGCCTCTGGGCCGGATTGGAAAAAAAATGTTTTCACGGGCCGGACGAAATATTAAAATTAAAAAATGTTATGCAAAACACTTATCTATTTCTTTAAAGTAAACAGAATTTTATTATAAAATTTGTTTATGAATAATTGTAAGTCAATCAATACAACAAATTAACATAATTATTAACGCGATTTGTCGAGGCGGTTTGCATCGCCTATTATTTTTTTAATATCTGGTTCTATACTTGTAGTAGCTATTCTTAATGCAGCCTCCAAATGTAAATCATGCAATCTTCATCTTGTTGTACTTATATTTAGATTCATTAAAGAAATGGTTTGTTCACAAATATAAGTTGAGCTAAAGATTTCTAAGTACGTCTTGGCAAGTTTTTTTAAATTTCCATATTTTTCATTATTCGATTGCTTATAAAAGTCACACAAATTCTCTTGCTCTTCTCGATATTTTTCATGTAATAATTGTATATCAATAGGAACGTCATCAACTTGTACAGAAAATGGATTTCGGATAATAGATAAATTGTTCTTCGGCCACATAAATTCATTACACGGGCCGTATATTGGCCATGCCTGCTCTAGGATCTTCGAGAGTTACTTTTCTTCGCGGATTCCTTTCTCTGCGATGTCAAGTAAATATTCCTGTTGGATATGTTTCCATCGACATTGCATCTCCCCATGGAATTCACGAATTGCAAGACACCTCAGTTTCGAACAAGTCGTCGAAAATAAGTCGAAGTATCGGCGTAACGAAACGTGTTTAAGTAGACAAAGCTACGGTTTGGGTTCCGTAATGAACTTCTTTAGGAATTGCACGACGCGTCTTTGGGTCTTTGAAGAAAAGAGAAAGAAAAAGAAAAAGGTGCTTGTTCTTGCTTTAAATGGGAAAGTAAGTGCGAAAGGACGAGTAAATACGCTTACCGGCATCTCCACGCTCCGCAAAGCAAACGATAAAAGAGTCGATGGACATCAAAGAAAGGCAAAAACATTCAATGATGTTCCCAGAAGAGTATCTCGTGACTCTTCGTGAATATCGCGTAGGTCGTGGCGTCAAGGTGGTAATTTAACGTTGTAATTCTATTTCGTCGTGTTACTCAACGACGGTGAGTAAACGAGCGGCAAAATGTTTCGTGGAAACGCAGCGAAATGGCGTCCAACCAGTGTGAATTATCTTTATGCAAGATCGTAGCCTCCGAGTAACCTTGTCGTATTTTACCTAGGCGAGTCTGGCGTAGCTTTGCCCTCGTGCTTTGACAAAATCTAACGGACTGATTTCGCTCGACTGACTTTAACATCGACGGGAAATAAGAAACGACGTTTCGCCACCGGAAGCGCGTTACGCCCGATACCATCTTTCGTTGACGCTTAACTCATGCGTTATTCTATTCTACGAAAAGATGCTTATATTGCATGGTCGAACACTTTTCCCATTACCTTTATACACGTAGCAAACAAATTCAGTAGCCGCGTTGCACTGGTGACACGTTCGACGCGATTGAAACGACAGTCTCTCGCGTGCAACATATTAAAATGTAGATTACATGAATTTTTCAATCGATTCCATTGGAAAGATTGCATATTTTTACAAAAATCGTCTAAAGCTTTTAAATCTATACGTTCGAGTAGTAGACAATTTTTTCCTTTTTAAATGTCTCGGTGACGCGATACGAAGGATCGTGAAGTCGTGAGTAGAACGGAATCATTTTTTAGGGCGAAATTCTTCGTACCAGTAATCGACGGCTAAGAACGCGTGGGGGATGATTTTTACCCGCTTTTTCTATCACGAAATCGTTACTTTAACGTATGTGACACTTTCCACGATTCGAATAGATTTACAACAAAGTCGAAATTCTGGATTTCGTGCATCGTATGTGTCGAATCGTTATTTAGGGCGAAATTCTTCGAACCTGTGATCGACGGTTAAGAAAGCGTGGGAGTTGATTTTCAGTCTTTTTTTCCACGACGGTCGTCGTTGATCAATGACAAGAGAGGGACGAAACGGTGGAAAATGAGATCGTGCGAAAATAGAAAAAGTTGGCAAGGTGGGGTGCCATGATTCGAACAGTGGTGCGACTTAATGACAAAGTCGAGCTACCCTATCGTTTCCAAGATAGTCCGTTCGTTCGTCCGTCCATCCAGCCGTCGTCCTTGCCTTCCGTCGTAATCTAGGTTACCCTACAATTAAGGTCAGGACCGTGCGCGAAATAAGACAGCGGGGGCGTTGAAGATGGAGGAGAAGCGGACGAGAGCGGAGAGAAAGACAGCTGAAAGAGGGAAAGGAGAGAGATTTCAGACAGGCTGCCTCGTCTAGGGGTGCGCCATGCTCGAGACGGGAAAGATATGCAAAAGTGTGCTCGTGAGTACGTCGACGACAGCTACTCAAACGTACTCTCGAAGATCTTGACGATTAGAGGATTCTTACCACCATCTTCTACTGGTTCCAGCAACAACGACAATTTTAGCAACAGCAACATCAGCAGCAAAAACGACAACAGCAGAAGCATGGGAAAAGATTTGCATCCTTCGTTGCGCATATTTTAGCCCTTTAACCTTTTGAGTGCTGTAGACGCGTATATGCGGCCGGTGAGACCTATCTTCTACATATACTAAGGACGCATATATGCGTTTGGTATTATTTTCGGTCTCGCACCTACCAATGAGATAAGTACTGCTCATTCTTCAAGGTCTACGCTAAATAAAAAAAAATAAAAAAAGAAATTCCGTTTACTTTCTATTTCTAAGAACGTTGCGATCGCTGAACTAATCGATCACTATTGGGCTTCTTGTGCTCTCACGCGGATCGTTTCGGCTAGAAGTATTCAGCACTCAAAGGGTTAGTGACAATATTTCACGCTTTCGTCGTAAATTAACGAAGTCAAAGAAATTAACCCTAAAATCGATTACCACCACCCCCATGGAAGGAAACGAACGAGATTCGTTGCAGGGAATTAAAGAAACGTTCGAAATCATAAGGTACGTCTAACCGATCGAATAATAAACGTGTGGACTCGATTGCATAGAAATAATATCTTTTATTTATTTAGTAACAATCTTTTATGCCAGTTATTCTAACAACCGTTTATTCGTAAATCTGAAAATGATAAGGTACGCATAATCGACGACGAAACGTAGTCGTGGAAAATGGATCGAGTAAGGTGGTGTAGGGCGGAGCGGAGGATGGACAGGAACGATGGCAAGGCGGGAAGGGATATCGAACGCGAAAGCAACGCTTTTCGTTTTCATCCTTTACGATATTCGCTCGGACAGGGCAAACGTCGGCTCTCGTAATTGGGATCGACGTGGCCCTTAAACTCGAATATATTTAAAGCCGCTACTTTCTTTAGACGTCTTCTCTCTTTTTTTTTACCTTCCTTTCCGACATTCTCGTACGTCCGCAAGGTGACGCAAGGTTCGACGTGATTTCGAGCTTCTCATCGATCCTCCCCTTCCCTTTCGCGATTAGGACAAACTCAAGATTCAATTTGGAGGAACGAGGCGCGCGCGCTTTCGGCGTCAAGAGCACGTCGAACGCAAACGCATCGCGAAATAAGGGAAAATTCGTACGTAAACGACGCAACGTCGATGGATTTTCTCATAGTTACTGTCGAACGGTCGTTTTAACATTATGTTTTTGATTATCAATGCGAGTTCTTGATTGCAGGACGTGACGGCGATATCGCGTCCCTTCTGTGATGCTTCTTCCAGTCGCAACGAGCTTTTTTCCTCCCTTTCTTCCCTCTTTCTCCCATCCTCATCGTCGATACCAACGTCCGTTCTGCATTCAAGAGAGATCGAGCGATTTCTAATTCGCATTTTACGTATGCGCCTTCTCGCCCGTTACTTCTCACTTCCTATGTGATACGCTTTTACAAACGATTCCGTAGAAATCTCGACTTATATTTATTGATTTATTGATTTATTTGAAACTTCGAGTATTTATTAATACAATAATAAAGTATCTCACAATCTCGATAAACTCAACGACTCTCTATAAGTAGTAGAAACGAACCCTCTGCGATTTAGGCCAGCTAAATAACGGCATTGGGCATCCTATGCGATAATTCTTAAATACGTAGGTATATCGAGCACGATTTACGCCTCGCACTTCGTCTCGTCATAAACATTTTCCTCGATTAAGATTCAACTCGTATTAACTAATCCTAATCTCTGTCCTAATAAATACGTTGCACGTATGTCTCTTTCTGTCTCTCTGGTGTGCGTAATTGTGTATAGGTATCGTGTGTACGTGCGGTATGAACCGCGTGTCCTCCCTCTGTTCTCGTGTACGTGTGTATGTGCGGAGCGTCGTACGATTTTTGCGGAGAATAGACGAAGCACACTTGCGAACTTCCATCGAGAAACGTCAAAATACGATGGAAATTTCGCACGAACGAAAGGCTACGTCGAGCATGGACGAACAAACGACTTTTAGGATATCTTACGCCTTTTCTTCCTTCCTTTCTTTCTTTCTTTCTTATTAATTTTTTTCTTTTTATTTCACAAAGTCGTCGTCATTTTCGACCGCCTATCACCGCCCTTCATCGCGTCGTCCTCTCGCTCGAGGATTTTCTACGCGAGCTGTAAAGCAAACGAGTCGAAAAACAAGGACTAAAGAGAAAGAAAAGAGAAAGTATCTCGCGACGCTCCACGCGAGCTCGCGTTAATTCCGTGCATACGTAGATGCATGCTGCTTTACGTAACGATTTAAAACGTACACGCTAGTTATGTAACGATGGATACATGCCTTTAAATCGTAGTTTATTATTCGCGCCTTCGAGCATCGCGACGATGCCCGAAAAAAACGCACCGGTTTTTGCGCGGGTCCCATTGATTATCGTCGAAAGCGCGAGCCTACAGGGCGACCTTGACGGTTATAATCCTTTTAACCGCGCGTCAGTCCTCCACGACGTAACCCAGCTACACAAGTGGCATCCTCCTCCTTGCACGAAGAGTAGCGTGACACGCTGTCGCTGCTGCGTTGCGCTTATTTTTTTCTCTTCCTCTTCTTCTTCTTTTTCTTCTTCTTCTTCTTATTATTATTATTATTGTTATTATTATCATCAAGGGAGGGCCAGTGAGGGAAAATGGGAGGAGCGAGGAACACTCCCCGGAGGAATCTAGGATCGATCTCGAAATCGCGTTCAAGGTCGTGACGTCGGTTCGCTTCACGAGGGCAGGAACGCGCGGAATTTTCTTCCTTTCGGCTTCGTTGAAACACGCGGTTTGCGTGTGACGACGTCGACGACGACGACGACTTGCTTTATAAAACGCGTCGCTTACGACGTAATCGACTTCGATCTCACGTAGACCTTCCTTCGCAAATCTTCCACGACGACGCAGCGGAAACGTTTCTGGATCATCGATGTCAATAATCTTTGATGAAAGGGGGATCGCTCGGTTTCCCTCTTTCTTCTCACTTCCCTTGGTTCGCTTAGTTGGTTAATTAATTAATTAAGTAAATAGTTTACCGTTTCTCACGGTAGTACTTACGTACGGTTTCTTTGCTCTTAGTTTGGTAAGTCAAGCTCGTGACCTCGCATCTACGAGGTATCAATCGACGAGCTTTCTCTCTCTCGCTCTCTCGTCACGCACATTGGAACTCTCTTCGAACTCTTCCTCTTCCTCTCGTCGTGGTTAGGATCCATCGTACCAGCAAGGATGCGGCCAAAGTATCCTTTCGTACATCGGCTGGTCTTCCTCCTTCTTCCTTCTTTTATACTTATCTAGAATTAATTCTACATCTGCCTGCTTGTGTCTTTATCTATCTACTTATTTATCTGTCTGTCTGTCTGTCTGTCTGTCCGTCTATCGATATGCCTATCTACGAAACTACCTATCTACCTACCTACTATTTATTTACCATCTTATATCCTTCAAAGCGTCCGACGTTTCCTCCCAGCGTTTCGGGGGATACGCCATGAGAGAGATTTGATAGAAACCCTTTTGATTGGCCGTGCCGCTTTATCCGTTTGATTACAGTTGCAAGCCTGGCAGTGCCCATATAATTAATTAAAACGGAGACAGACGACGTACGACCATTCTCTCTCTCTCTCACTCACTCACTCGCTCGCACAGACACACACTCGCGCGCACTCATTCTCACACCGTCCTTCTCCCTCGCTCTCTACGACGATCTCGAAACGAAATCGCCTCGAATATATCGCTTTCGCGTGTCCGTCTCCGTTGTCGCGTTGTCGGTAGGTGAGCAGCTTCGTCCTCGTCTATCTTAATTTATTTCTAACTCGTTAAACTACGCGCTGATTTTTCTCTGTCTCTCGCCTTTCCTTCCATCAATCCTCTACGCTTCGCCCACGAAGAACGATGGAGAAACCATCGCGAATTCGTCCTTTTTAGTTTTTCTTTTTTTCATTTTTTTTTTATCGGAGGATAAGAATTTCTTCGCGAAACGAGGGACGACGTTTCTTACCTTCTCGAAAACCGAATAATTTCTCCTTCTTTTTCGTACGAGGAACGTTCGAGCTCGAAAGTAATCGAAAATCGCGATTCACCGATCGCTTCGCAGGATTAAATCAACCGACTCGATCGACGCTTCGAATATCGTCGTAGTCGGTTAAATCGTGCTTCGTTGGACCCGTATCGATTGCGGATATTCGTTATATATCGGATAGGAAAATAGTAGTGGAAAACGAATCGCTGGTGGATAATATTCCTGATTAAATTCCGTCTGATTCGGTTTGGGAACCGATCGAGATCGATGAAACGTTGCGATCCTCCTTCGACGACTGTAAGAACGAATAGAAGGTCGGACTTGTCGCGTTCTTCTATCACTCGTTTCACATTCCGCATCGACGATCGACGTCGTTCGATTTTTACATCGAATGCTTCTTGTACGAGCACGTACCGTGTCCTTTTTTTGTTCAGAGGCATTAAATAAAATTGATTAAGAAAGCGATCGCATTTATATGACAGGTACGCGCGTTAGGTGCACGCAGGTAGACGACGCAAGCCTGTATGCGCGCTTCTTTTTTCTACACATCTCCAAAGGGCATCTATATATTTACAAATTGGATCGCATGACGAGGCAAATTTTACTTCGGCTTACGAAAACCCATTCGGTCGGTAAGCGGAAAGAAGCACGCGAACGGAGAAAGAAAATAGAGGAGAAGCAGGCGGTAGCAAGGTCCGCCTACGTTCTTGGCATCTCGCTGACGTCGCGTTCGAAAATCCGTGCTGTTCACGAATTCGCTCCTCTCTCCCGTTGCCTGAGATACGAACGCGCCCTAGGCTTCTGGAAATTTCGAGCTCCCGCTGAGGATTCGAGGAACAATCCCTTGGGAATGCGACGATCCTCGCGAGTCGACTGATTTTCGTTGAGGCTATTCACGCGCAGAATTATTCATCGTCAAACCCAACGATCGTCTTCTTTATGTGTTTTTAATTTCGAATAGGAAGAAGCGGAAAAAGGTAGGAATTGCGTGAGCGAACAGTCGCTTTGATTCTCTAATTTCGTATTAGAGGAACGAATAAACGTTCGGCCAACGAGGAATTCGTACGAATTGCTAAAAAAAAGTATAACGTATTGTTCAAACGAGTCGATCCGATCTTTCTCCATTGTCTCCATGCATCCTTCGCATCGCGATTCCTTCGTTAATCGTTAATTTATTTTGTTTAGGCCGTGTTGTGTGTTCGTATTGCATGTTTAGCGATGCGTGAACTGACGATT
>JAITYT010002533.1:61008-86209 GCA_025433975.1 Liostenogaster flavolineata | reverse complement strand
GAGAGAGAGAGAGAGTGACACGGGCACGAGTAGAAGAAGGAAGTAGGCTGAGAAGAATAATGGCAAGGAAGATGGTAGCAAACTACGTCGTCGAAATGAGAAAAAAATTCTGAATATCATATGACCCTGACCTACATCTTACATTCAAAAAGAGCAGCGGAGCGGACTGCGGCTTTGTTAGACAACTGGTCGTAAGCCGATTTTATCATAGAGCGGGTAACTGCCTTCACGCAGCTCTCATGACGTAGCAATGCTCCTTTTCAAATAATAATGAATCATAAGTATAGTACTCGAGAGTTTGCGTTTTTTTTTACATAGCGCGTAATTAGCCCATCGATTGATATTTTTTTTTACTATTTGTTTTACATGACACCTAAGACTTATGCATCTATCAGCCGATCGTCGTGGAATTTAAAGTCATAGTATGCATCTTAAGTAGAAAAAACCAATATTCGAGCAGGCGCTTCTGCTTGTAAGAAACATAAGAACTGTTCATATTTTTAGAATCGCATGGTAAAAAACGCATCACGCATACGATGCGATCGTAAACTGTACAGGATCACTTTCATCGACTTATTTTACAGCATGTTTTATCGAAGAATGATTAATAAAGGCTGACAAAAGCGCGTATCTTCGAGTCGCGGTGCAAGTTGTAATAGGTATTCGAAATTAGAAGGAAAAAGAGGAAGACTGTATTATCTTAGAATGAGAAAAGCACAATTAAAAAAGGAATCGGGTGGTAATCTCACGTTTGACCTTATCAAGCTACATCTACAAAATATCCCATTATACTCGAACGTTCCTTAATTAACGCCTGCATTCAACGAATCCAATTTTGCACTTCAATCGCCTGTATTCAGCTAGGGAGCTGTAAAATTTATATCTGTCCTCGCCTTGGCGATCGTAATCATAACTTCCATTCCCGCGGGATCGAGAGAATCGGTGCGATACAAAGTCTTTTCGGTCAATAGAACCGAGAACTAAAAGAACGAAGAGAATTAGAACAGATAAATGAATATGAATAATGCAAAGTTTTCCAACTTAAAAGCTTTTCAAACTAAAACGCCTTTTAACAACTGCTTACTTACAACTCAGTTTAAAAGTAAGATGTATTTCAAAAACGTTACTCAGTTTTTAACGTAATATCATTCGTATTAATTAGCAAAGTAAGCGTTTACTATTCACAGCGAGTGCACTTTACGAAATATTATTGAAAGCATTCGTTTAAAATCTTCCCGAATAGATTTACGTATGAAACATACTTGTTATAAAACGCACTCTATTGTCACCTATTCCTTAAAACTTTTTCCATTTGTACTATGCATAAAATCTCGCTACATTCGTACAGTTCGTATTCGTGCTTTCCTGAATGTAATTCTCGTGTTTGCATGTCAATAGTAGCCATGTATTATTCATTAACGTATCACAAGTGGTAGTGCATAGAATACAAAAAATTGTCCACGATTGGAAGTCCATAGTTCTTTTGCAGTGCAAACACATCTAAAATTGTAACGTTTACAGTAGCAAAGAAATTCATACATTTTCATACGATGAATAATTCAGTCTCGGACACTCAATAATATCGATAACGCGAAAAAGATAGGCGAATTCAATCGTAGATACGTCGCCTTATTCCTTTAATCTTCCATTCATTAAACGACATTCATTTATCGTAAAAGCCTCGCGAAACGTACTGAAATATTCATTTCGCCAAAAACCAACCTATCGTTCGCCTTATCTTCTCATCTATACGATGTATCGTATTTGACCGTTTCAGACCAACGTTGATCCATTTTAATAATTCAAAATATTCAATGGAAGATTTCGATCGATGGGTGGTGCGTCGCTACGTCGATTATTAATAACAACGTGGGAGGGGAGGGGAGGGGACGGATAATCAATCGAAAACCACAAATTTAGGTTAGTACGAAAGAAGAAAGTAACGTCAACGATAAAACGTTGTTTCACCTGGTTTGTTTTTGCTCTTTTCGCTCTTTTCACGTCGTTTCACTGTATGACGTTGGATCTCCACCTACGTCGCGTCTCCTTTGACCCCTTACCGGAAGAGTTATGATGTGAGACTTCGGATCGTATTGCACTGCCGTTATCCGTTTAATCTTGTCCTGCGTGGGAAGTATCCGACAGGTATCTTAACGCATAAAGTGTTATCGTAAGAACCAATAGAGCCTTCCATAACGATCTTCGTTAAAGGCCGCGTTTCCCGAGTACCTTTCTAAAAAAGTTGCTTTTATCTAAAGGAAAAAGGGGACATCGAAAAAATGGAAGGAAAAGCAAGTAGTTCGCTTCGAAAATACGCGCACTGAATTCGAAACGTTAACCCACTGTCTGTCATTATGAACTTCTGGCTGATACACCGAATTCTTAAATAATAATTTTGATAAAAGATTGATAAGAACAGGAAATCGTCGGCGATCGATCGTTAATTAATTGATGAATGATTAATCGCGGACTAGATCGCAGGGAAAATATTCTTTTGTTTACTTAACAAAATTTAACGCGATTGGAACGGAAAGCAATTACGGCTCATTGTCGCCAATAGAACGGAACAAATTGCGTTAAATAACGAATTATATAACACAGAGGTATTATACATTGTACGTTAAAGCGTGCGCGATACGAGCTTCGCCTATTTAATTCGTCGAATTTGGTTAAAAAGAGAAAGAAAGGAAAACTTCGCCAATCGTAGCACGAAAACGAGATAACCGATCTCGTACGCACTCGATATCAACGTTTGACGCGCACGGAAAGATTTATACGACGATTTATGCGGCGAAGCATCGATTTAGCATGTCCCTGTTTCGATCGTCGTGGGAGGACAGAAGGGCGGACCGGCGGAATTTGCATAATTTCATATCGCTTTGTAAATTTATTCTGGAACACCGCCGCCACGGAGGGATGCCGCTTTATGCAAATAAATTCAGTTGCCCGCGAGACGGCGTTCACGATTTTTAATCGCGCGTTAAACCGATAGCCAGATCGTAATATAAGCGGCCCTGAAACTTGATTAATGAAACGTTCGCCGAAGATTGACCGAACGATTTTCCAAGGACGCGTATAAAAATCGAATTAGACACGATGAAATTTCACGTAGAACTACGCGTGGCACGTAGGTGATAATCGTGTTACCGTTACGATCCGATTAAGGGTGGATTACTAAAATATCGGTGACCGAATCGATTTTAGAGAAAAGCAGAACGTTACTATGAACCGAATGATGCGATTACACGCGTAAGGAATTTCCAAAAAAAAATCTTCTATTTACATTCTCGATCGTGTCAGGTTGTTTTAGCGCTTCGAAGGACTTTACAGATCGAACATCGCAGAAATATTATATTTTTTCCCGATCCTATAACGAATAGATGCTCGATTACTCGTCATTGATGAAGAGAGAGTGAGAGAGAGAGAGAGAGAGAGAGAGAGAAGGATCTTGAACGTTAGAAAATTTAGGTTAACTATCGATGTAGAGGGACGCCACCAAAGCTTTCGTGTGCAGATCCCGTGAATCCCTGACCTATATCCCTTAAAACATCGTATCCAGTATCAGCGTGTATTGCTCTCACGTACGCACACCTACACGCCACGACAGGTTACGCGCGTGTTTCGCCGTTCCATGGAATCTTCGATATAGGCTTCGAGGTCGAAATCGGAAGGCTCGTTCCACCGTAAGGAAGACTCTTTAGCTCGATAAGGACAAACAACTTCCGTTTCGTCGACGTGGAGTACGTTGTACTACTCTATGAAAATTTGACGATCAGTTGTCGAATAGCGTTCAAAAGGGTTCGATACAGTTTCGGCGGTGAACTTCGAATACGTACGCGAATTACAAGAAGTTTTCAATAGCGTCGTTTAAAATTACAAAGACGCTTCGACGATGCATGGAACCGAATCCTCAAAATTTATGAATCCTTAGTTTCCTCGGGACACGAAATCAAATTAACAGCGTTATTCAAGGGCCATCTCTATTCAATATGTATCGTTGAAACAAATTCGAGTTTCGTCGTTCCATGGAATCTTCATATAGGCTTCGAGGTCAAAATCGGAAGGCTTATTTTAACGTAAGGAGTTCTCCTTAGCTCTACGAGGACAAACAACTTACATTTTGACGACGTAGAGTACGTTATGCTACTCTATGAAAATTTCACGATCTGTGATCTCTAGATCTGCACGTCAAATGGCGTTCGAAAGGGTTAAATGCAGCTTCAATGGTGAACCTTGTATACGTATACGAATTAGGAGTGTTCTACAGCGTGGTTGAAAATTATAACGACTCACCGTCAAAGCGCGGAATTACGAAAACAAATCTTCCAAAATTAATGAATCCTAAGTTTTCGAAGGACACGAAACCAATTAACTGTTATTCGAGAGTCATCTCTATCTAGCACGTATCGTTGGAACGATACGAATCCTACATTGGAGTGAAAATACAAAAAATGTTGAAATTATTTTCCAATTTTCACGAACGAATACTTTCTTTGTGTATATGGAATATTCATATCTCTCCTATTTCCATTAAATTATTAAATCCTTCGCGCTGTTCGCGCCGGATACGAGTACTACCGTGTTTGTCTGCAAATATTCGCAGCCTAGATATTTTCAAAATAAACGAGAGTTCGCGTTATCGATGCAAATATCATTTCGATTTTAGCTCGTGTGCCTTGGATCTGTAATTTAATGATAGTCAGTCCGGAATTTCGACGGTTCTACCATGTTCTGGTTTCGATATCAAATATTAGGGTCTAATGCATTAACCGCTTCCTCCAAGATCGAATACACCTGGGAAGGGTTACGTACGAATAATTTCTCCTCCTTTTCTCGCAAGACAAGCTTCTACATTTATGTGCCCCAACAACCGCGAACGACTCTGTAAATGGTGCTTTTAAGGGTCACCAGTTAAGTCGTACTTTGTAAGAGCTTAATCCACACGAAACAGCAGCAATTTGCCTCCCTTATGAGAACATTGGAAATGTTTTCGGTGGAATTCAGATTCTAGCGTTGTGGAAATTTCGGCTTAATATTTGACCGCAAATTACTAAGCAGTCCGATAGAACTATGCTTCTTGCTCGGCGCATCTTATTACCCGAATATAATCGTTATTGTTCGCATCGTTCCATTCATCAGTGATATTAGTAATCGTTCTACTGTAATACGTCCTAAAACATGCATTTTTACGCAGGTATCTCGTTTAAAATACTATCCGTTCTCTTCTTTAATTCTTGTCTTATTACGAGTACATTACGAATCCCCGCGTGGATGTTACTCCATCGACGACTCAACGTCAAATTTCCAAGGACTAATTTTCGAAAGATTGCCATAAATTAAATTCTCCGAATTAAAACTATCGAAGAGATTCCGAAGAATCTGTGAGTTATTTTTAGAATAACTTTAACATCCACGAAGCCGATTCGAAAAAAGTACTTGAGCCATCACACGAAAGGAAACAGAATACATCGAGCCACGATCATCCGATTCAATAAAGTTCTTTCGTGATCTTTTTGGCCTCTTTCAACAAAATTTCAACGAACGCCTTGATATACGTTAGTTTCAATCTCATTTAACTTTGAAAGTTAATTTTACTTTTTCTCGGAAAATCTCGATTACTCGCGCACCCATATAACGTCTTTTTAAAAATTCCCAAATTTCCTTCGATAAGTACGGATGACTCGAAGTATCCATTCTATACGGAAGCGTTTCCATACCACGTACCTTCGTTGTTTTCACGCCCTACGAAAACTAAATTCTTTTCACTTGATCTACGTACTCGCGGTATTTAATTGAAGGAGAGCCACTTGACCTTAGGAACGAGAATGTCTTTAATTAATTGTAACGAAATGAAAGTGTTATTACAAGTAACGAACATAACGAAGGAACGTACGTTTGTCTCTGCGTGAGTGTTGGTGCGCGTACGTACGTGACCACGCCACGCTCGATTTCGTGGCGTTCTCCGTATAAGTCGACGTCTCACGCGTGTCAAGCACGTCGTATACGTAGACGTTGAGTTCCATACGACGAGGTTAGACCGACGAAGGTCGCGGTACTGATCAGCGGAACAGGTGCGTATTCCAATATCGATTTCCATTGCGGTGCACGATGTCGAGTCAAATTCGTTTCGCGAAACTTATTTCGCTTTAATGACGAGCGACTGAGCGCCCTCCGCGCTCCCTTTTGCGCAACGATAAATGGAACGACGTCGGAGACGGCATCGTTAAACTTTTCCGGCCAATTTTTTCCCAACATCGTCGGAAAAGTTGTATACCGAACGTAATGGCACTTCGGATCTGTTTAATGAGGAGTCGCGTATAGAAGGAAAGAGGAAGGAAGGACCTAACGGTGGAGGAGAAAAACTAAAGGTAGGAAGGAAATATAGAAGACCGAAAAAAATTATAGTATTTTCGGAAAGTGCCTTATCGCGAAACTTAGTCCGCGAACGAGGTGGAAGAAGTCGAAACTCAAACAAAACCGATTTTGAGCGGAGCCTCTCACCCACGAAACTTTTCTACTAATAATGGCCGAACAACGAGAGGTTACCTCTTTTATCGATCTCGGTCTTATTTCGCCGAGAAGACGCATTCGTTTCTTTCCTGACGCTTCTCCCTTTTTGTACCTTACGACGATCTTAAAAACGAGCTTGGCCAACTGCCTTATTAGTACGACACTCGCACAGATACGTGAAAAATAGGATATTCGCTGAGGACATCGTCTTTTTCAATTTTATTAAGCGTTCAAGTTGATTCTTGGTCCTTCCTTTGACCGATTTCGACATTAATTTATGACTAACACGAATGTAATTTTTAAAGCGATCTTCTTCATTATGTAAGCATTTTTGCCGACTGTCGGGCAATTTTCGGATTCCGGATGAAGGTGGTTTTGATGGGATTAATTCATCGAGGCATTTTTCGACCCTTTTATCTGACTCAAACTCCGAGAATCAGCCAGGTGGTGTTGTAGAGATCGGAATTGGTGACAATTCGAAGGGTCCAAACCTAGAGAATACGTCGCACGAAGGAGAATTTCTCAAGCCAAATCTGAGACGACTGTCGGTAAACGGTCTTTTTACTTCGAGTTCGTCACTCACACAAAGATGAAACTTTATTGTTATCGTATGATGGAAATAATTTCTAACCTGTACTCCTATACTAATGTTAGAGTCGATAAAAGTTAGGAGTCGAGAGTTAATTTGCACACACAATACTTCGAGAGTTTGGAAAGACAAAGCGCATTTGGGAGTATCAAGACTGCTTTCCATTGAATCTTCATCTTATTTTACGCCCTGATGCACATTTAATATCATTGTTATGCACCTTGAAACTAAAAAAAAACAAGCTCGTACCAAATATTTCTAACGGCAATCCTTTTTGTTGAGACGCGACTCGCATTCTATCGATATAAATATATTTTATACGAACGATAAACAAACTGCGCTTGATTATATCAAAATGAATGCTCGCGCTCTTCGAAGCTTGGCTTGCGTACTTCGTTTTTACATCTAGCACAAATTAAACGTGACCTTTTAAATGGATCTCCATTTATTGCACTGCGTACGACCCAACAATTTCAATCGGTAGACCGTAAATTCAATATTACTTAACCGATAATTAACAAATGATTCCAATATGAAAATTGAACCAAACTGCAATAATGACCTTTCGTTACCTTTAGAGTACAATTACGGTCCGTAATATTTCGTTTGCCTTAACGATTATGATTTCGTTTGTAGGAAAGAAACTATCCTTAGTCTTTGGCCCTCAAAGGATGAATCGAAAAAGGAATTAATGAAAACTCGAATCGTAGTCAAACGACGTGATTCCGATTGCTTTTAAAGGGAAACGATCGAAGCACCGACGCTTTCGAAAGACGCAACATCGGAATCAGGATTTCTTTCTCTATTATTTAGAAAAGATTATTTAGAAAAGATATATTAGAAAAGAAAAAAGTACAAAGAGAGAGAGGGAGAGAGAGAAAAGGGTTGAACGAAGCAAAGAGAAGGACGCACAGATTATCGAATTCTCATAGACTCTGAACAAATCTTTTTTTTTATTTAGCAAATAGTGTGCTTCTTTACGTTCCATTAAAAATAACAGGACCGACGTATGTTG
This sequence comes from Liostenogaster flavolineata, assembly GCA_025433975.1. NCBI lineage: Eukaryota > Metazoa > Arthropoda > Insecta > Hymenoptera > Vespidae > Liostenogaster > Liostenogaster flavolineata. The sequence goes on along the minus strand of JAITYT010002533.1, from coordinate 78,095 downwards.
TTTTTCATTTTCGTGAAAAATACAATACATTTCGATTGGTTTACCGCGAGAAAAAAAATGTATGTCTCTCGATACACGCTCGTTCCATGAATCAACAGCGAATTCATCCAGAAGCGAATGTAATAAAAGCAAAAACCACATCGTTGCGCGAAATGCAAAGGCAACGGAGAAGCTCATACAGTTTCAGTCGGTTTCATTCCTAGTGAATGATGCTTCGATCGAAAACTGAATGATAAAGTGTACGAACTTAACAAAATATGGAGAGGGAAATATTTCGAGGATGAAAAATCAATTAAAGCTCGGTACGTTCTTTTATCAAATATCTCAATCAAATAAGCATAACATTCATATTTTTGTGAAACTACACGTTACTAAGTTATTAAAGTTTATATTTTTTGTAGAAAGCGACTATTCGAATGTTTCACTTTTGAAGATATTTTCTTACAGCGCTCGAAATGCTACATTTATTACAGCAACCCATTTTTTCCATAGCAGGACCAGAAGATACAGTTTTTTAACGAAAATGCGATTTTAATTATCGCGTAGAATTTTAATCAGGCGTTTCCCAGAGTTTTAAACGCATATTAGCTGCGTTTTACGTGTTTCTACGCCGAGTAGAATAATTTAAAGTCATAAAAATTGAAATTCAAATTTCTGCCAAGATCGTCCTAAGAATTCCAATTTTGACAAAATCCTCAAAAATGTTGAAAATTTAAACCAGTCAATTTCATAACTTTGACAGTACTATCTTATAGATTTCGTAGCGCTGGATTCATTATTTTAAACCATTTCTCGATAGGAGTATCGTACGAAGAGATAGAACGGTTTTACGATAATAAGATTAAATAAATCTTTTCGTCTGGAACGCTTCGATCTTCTCAAAAATAAATTAAGATATTTTCAAGAATAATCGGTACGCGTAAATCGTTGGTAGTCCTACTAGTGTTATGTTAAAACGACAACGTTACACACATTGGTGACGACAGCATGTCCCTTCACTTGTCCAGCATTCGTGTATTTCAGGTACGCTCATCACCATCAGGCACAGATGTCACCGATACTTTTTTAATATCTTTTAGCTCGCCCATCAACGGCGTCATGTATTACGTGTCACGAAATTTTTTCGTCGTCGCGAAAAAAAACCGGTCGATCGCAGGTGCGCGATGGGTGGCCGCGACATAATTCCACCTAAATAAAATCAATTCGCCAGAGCCGTGGTTCTTCCAACCGACCTTGAAGATAGTGGAAGAGAAGGAAACAAAGAGGCAAGCACGAAAAAGAAAATACACGCAGGGACATTGATCAGAATCGACAACATAAACGAGACTTCACGAAATATTTTTGCGCCTACATAGAAGGTCAATTATGGAACAGCACGTTTCTCAATCGATTTTCGAGTACAGAAAGAAAAATCATCGTTATCGAATAAATTAGAAACTATTGGGCTGGTAAGTAATCATCCGGCGTTTATTTTATTTTTTATTTAATTTTGTTATTTATTTTAATTAATTTAAAAATATTGAATAATTATACAACAATTCAATTATGTCATTGAATTGAGCGACCAAAAATGATCGCATCAAAGTTGCCTGGGGAATGCGAATCGTCAAACGACATTTCGAAGGAGTCGATGGTGAAACGAAACGACCGCAACGACCGATTTAACCTTTTCTTAGGATGATGTATCTTTAGGATGCAAAAAGACGCGTTATCGCCTATAAGAAAATGTCATCTTTCGAACACGCAAGGACTCGATTCGATTCCACGTTGGTACGCAACGATCGTGTGTTCTAATCGTTCCTCAAACAGAACCGTGTCGTAATCCACCATCTTCCTTCGCTTCAATAAGATTTTATCATCGAGGCAGCATCAGTGCGGCACAGCTGTGCGAAATAAATGTTGCATCAAGAGCGAAAAAAGCGTCACGCAATTTTATTCGAGCGCGTTCGAACGAAAGTTTCCTACGAGCGGCGTGTATTTTTAATAAGAGAAGCAGTTCGAAGAGCGGCGCGTCGCATTAAAATTGCAAGATGCGACGCGTTTCATCGTAGTTCGCCATTAGTCCGCGTCGTTTAGGCATACTATAGCGTGTGATAATTGTAGAATGATGGATAATCGAGGTTATATAATTGCAGCAAATTTCCGTTAAAATACAGGATTGTCGGTTTAATCGAACCCCAGAACAACAACGAGGAGATCGTTGGCAGACGCCATCAACGCAATTTATTAATCGACACTTTTTCCATCCATCCGTGACACGATCTATCCACGATCGCGTCGGCTCGGTTATTTATCCGTCGTGATACCAGGCTTTTCTCGCTGCAGACAGCGACGCGAACGTTCTACGATCGCCTAACGGAGCGCGTGCCTTTACAATCGTGTTACTCGATGATACGGCCGTGTACGTAGGTAGGATTCGTTGAATTAAACATCGTTCAAACGAAACAAAATATACGTACGATTAGCCTACGTCGATGGATATATACACTGTTTCAGGGAAAGAACTTGTGCTTCGGACTTAACCACAGTGCTATAGTGGAATACGCTATGCACGAGCGTGCTACTGAAAGTTATAAAATAGACGTAGTTCTCAAATTTCCCTTTAAATTTAACCTTCAAAAATCGTTCCTACTTCGCGTTTTATAACAAGACTTTGTTGACTTCCACTTCTCGATTCTAAAAGAAACTTTTATTTTCTAACAGATAGTATCGCTCATAAATTATGTTTTGAAGCACTAACGGCTACTTTTAAATAGTATGTGTCAATTCGTAACGTGCAAAGAACATTTTTTTTCATCCAAAATATTATGCGTTGAATTATGCGCCAAATTCGAAATATTTGCAGCACTCGTGTTCTTTAATTTAAAGAAAATTATTTCCGAGGTTCATTGTTTGTGTCAAGAAACATATGGTAAACATATTTTATATCGAAAGATTTTTGAAATATGATTTAAAAGATTAAAAATGTGGTGATTTCGAACTCGGTTACAAAAAACATAAAAGACCACCGAAAAGTGTGTATTTGATGAGATGTGAAAGGTGCGGTCTATTATGAATTGTTAAAACCTGGTGGAACGATCACTACTGATCCCTATCGACAATAGTTAGTCAATCTGAATCATGCATTGATTCAAAAATGACTAGAATGAGCCTGAAGATACGGTAAAGTGATTTTGATAATGTTAGACCACGTGTTCCAAAAGCAGTCCAAGATGCGTTGAAAGCACTAATCGTAAGACTCATACTCTACTCGCTGTATTCACCAGATTTGGCTCCATCGGAATATTACTCGTATCGATCGAGAGCACACGCACTTGCTGAGCAGAACTTCATCGATTTTGAAGAAACCAAAAAATTACTCGATGAATGGACCGTATCAGAACCCGAACAGTTTTATCACGATGACATTCGCAAGTTACCAACAAATTTGGAAAAAGTTGTAGCAAACGATGGCAATTACATTCGATAAAATAACTTCAACCATTTGTGCAAAACGAATGATTAATTTTCAATTTGAAAAATCAAAGTTTCATTCCGACACACTTATTATAATAAAATTATATAAAATGCTGCCTAAATTTGAACGGAATCTGTCTTCTTGTCTCCTTGATAGAATGTGCATCGAGGAGGCAAGGAAAACAGGAAAAAAAATTCGAGTTGATAACTCTTCCTATCCGATCATCCTGTTGTTAGACGTTACTCGTTAACACTTAATCACGAGCCGTAATCGTTGATCGTTAACGCGATTCCTACTCCTACAAGTTCGTTAGACCGAACGGAACGAATGGAAATGAAACGACGATCGATGGATCTCGCCCGAAGGCACCATTTTGTCAAACACTTCATCAAGTCAACGCGCGAAACTAGTGCCGTACGATAAGCCGGTTAGTCGTACATCCACGCCCACCAGCGCGGATTTGTTGCGTCTGTCAGTCACTTTGCCCAGGAAAATTGTCAGCACTCGCGACCACGCAAACGTGATTTTCGTCCAACGATGGCATCGTCGTCGAGAAACGCACACGAACAGCCCCCATTGCGTTACGACGAAACTTATTACGAAAAAAATCGCTCACGACGTCCGACTGATCCGTCGAGTTCGTCGAAAATCGTACACAAAATTGCGCAAGTAGAATTCGCAAAAAACGACGTAATTTTGTTCGTTTACTCGAGACTTTTATTATCAACCCCTTAAATAATGCTGTTGTTTTTTTAATTCCGGAATATTTTTTAAAAGTCGGAAAGAGAGGAAATAAATTACCTGTACCAACTTGCTGTAAAAGTAAGTAGTACATTTATCTTGTCCTTATTTCTAGTGCAAGTTTTGAAGGATGCATTATTGCGGGAAATAATTATGAAATGCATTACTATGAAAGCAACATAATTTATGGTATTATCTAATACATTCATCGTTTGGCTTCGATTAAAGCAATGACAACGTTATTACGCGATCGACATCAGATATATCCATGACGAATAAATATATCAGGCGAGTAAGGCGTTTCTCGTCGTCGTTGTCGACGCCATCGTCGCTTCTACTCGATACTTTGACATAAGCGCTGGACATATAGACGCGTGTTCTAAATTTCCTTCGTCGTTCCGCTATTACCGTTGCTCCTAAATGAACGTTCACGGCTACGTTCGAGTACAGAAGTTATATCCTACAAAGTAAATTTAAGTAAATCGTCTCGTGCCTCGCGCAAAAAATTCACGACAAAAGGAATTCCAACAAAGAGATCGTCGAAAAGTCAATATTGAAATATTGAGAGCTACTGCAACGTTTCTCGCACCAGAGCGCAAAATAAATATATGCGCTTTTTAAACGCGTGTATATATACTTTCTAACGACGACGTTGAAATACCGAAATCCCGAGAACGTGACGATCGATCGTCTTCGTTAATTCCTCAAGCGCTCGGAGATTCGACGATATCGAAGTTAACGCGAAAAAAGGACCCAAAGCTACATCAAAAATGAAACACGGAAGTTGAATACCGTACGACGCGACGCCTGAAATCATCGACGGTATAACTGAAACGAGATTTTAGATTCGCTCGCTCGAAGGCTGAAGCTGAATACTGCAGTTTCCGACGTCGTCATATCCTGCATGCAGTTCGCGCAAATGAAATCGTAGATCCATCGAACAAGAACAATCTAGGGCATCCGATCCATCGTTGGGATTTAACAAAGCCAGAGACAGGCTCGATCTACGCGCGGCTTATGATAGATTGGAACGCGATTGCAAATTTAATATTATAATCCGCTACAATCCTCATTACGCTTCGCCGTCCGTCTTGATCGATCGTTCTATCACGATTACTTATCCGCCGGCTCTATGATCGTGCATTTGGAAGATCCCGGTCGGATCTGCTAAATGGAGCAAATCGAAACTTCTTCGTCGATCGACTGTGGAAGATAGAAAAAAAAATAATGACGTTTGCAACAAATAAAGAAAATATCATCGTCGTGCGACTGAAATTATACTTTATCTTTTTCTTAGAACGTTGGAAGTCCTTCGCCTACTCGATACGAATAAATAACGATAATTGCATAAAGTCACGAACGTTTGGATAATTACTTACGAAGAGACTATTTTTCCTCATCGATCCTCGCATTTAGAAACCCGTCTAAAAATATCTCGCAAATTCGTTCGAAATTACGTGTCGATATATAATTTATTTACAGATCGTTAACGTCTTCTTCGTTTTGATGATCGATCCTGAAACTCGAACGGAACGTCCATCGTTTCCGGTTGTTCATGGAGGAAGGACAAGGTAATGGTTTTCTTTAAAAAGAAAGCGAAATGACTTTCCAAACAACGAATCACAGCGAGAAAAGTTTGTAGGAAAGTCGAATGGTTTCAAGGAGTTTGTATTCTAAATAATATCGTTAATTCTTTCGTGGACACGCAAAGGCCAACTTTGTGATTGGAATCTTCTCTTTTGACGCACTATTCAGTCACTATCAAAATGTGATCAAAAATGTCAGTCGTGGAGATAACTTAAAAACTTTAATCCATTGGACCGATTTGTTCGACGAAGCGCCGTCTTGGACGAATTCGATGCATCATCGTCGACTAATTTTACCAAAGAAAGATATCGATGTACGCGTTTAACGTTCAAATCGATCTATCCTCTTGCAGTAAAATTCATCTTGGTGTCAGAAATGGTTGAGCGTGAATTGGACACGATACATAGTTACTTTTCCACTAAAGATGTATTTTAATAATTTTAATAGAATACATAATTAAGATAAAAATTGTTTTTAATAAATTATTTACATAATTTAACTCTTTGAGGTTTTTTCTGCGGTGCACTCCCGTATGAAACTATCGAAATATATGACGCGATATTTGCATGTCAGTCGCTATAATAAAGCGAGTCGCTTAAATAAAAGTGATCATTTTAAGGCAATTAATTTAAAAATATTAATCCATTGGATCGATTCGATCGACGAAGCGTCGTCTTGGGAGAATTCGAAAGTTCCATTCTCTTCGTATCTTTGTCGTAAGGACAACGTCGCTCGTAGTAAAATTCAGCCTGGTATCGGGAATCGTTGAGCGTGAATAGGACACGATACATAGTCGCTCTCCCATTAACATTGGACGAGGACGTTATCGATGCCTCCTTTGAAAGGCAAGCTGTGGGATACGGCAATGCGGCCGATTTAACGGAATTGAATAGAAACCTGTTCGCGTGATAGACGTAGGATCGCGAGTCGTAAGTCTTCCGAAAAGACGGTATTTCGTCCTCAGGCAACGCCTTCCCCATCGGGAGAGAATCTATCCTAGGTGAGTATTCGCGCCTTATCCGTCAGACTATCAGCGACATTTCTGAAATCTATGCTCGTAAATGTAGCCTTTTTATAGGACCTAGAAAAAGAGAGACAGTGAGAGAAGGGGCATTCGCTTTTTTAATAAAAAAAAACGTTGTTTTTTTATATTGTTTTTATGAAAAACTATCGGGAAGAAACGAAATTACTTTCCGTCTTTTACAACCAAAATTACAACTTAATAGTAACTAATAACGAATCACTTCTTAGACGCGAAGTACCAAATACGAAAGTAGTCTTTCGTACGAATAATAAGCGATACGTTTATACTTTTCAAAATACCACACATTTGATAATTCTATGACTTCTGCTTTCTATACAAAAGCGTCTTGCTTCTACGCTGTTCTATGGAGCACTGACAGCATGTAGTCGCTCCAAAGTTGACTCTGCACCGTTCCATGGCAAAGTATTGTGCAACGCGTGAATTACGTCAAAGTGCCAATGCTTGTGTTGAAACGACAGCCGTTTCAGGATTAATTATGGAACATTTATGCGAGTCGAATGTCTTTGTCTTCCGCGAGCAGTTTAACTACGGTACAATACGATGATTTCGATTGCTCTGTTAGAGGAATCACCCGTTCGACATGAGAGGATTAATGGCAGTACTTCGAGGATTACCTTGACTTTTTCGATTCATCGATCAAAGTTGAGACCTACGACTACACAAACGTGTCCCGCCTCTACGCTGTCCTACGGAACATTTATGCGAGTCAAATGTCTTTGTCTTCCGTGAACAGTTCGACTATGGAACAATACGATGATTTCAGTAGCTCCGTCAAAGAGATCCATGAGAGGATTAATGTCAGTATTTCGAGGATTACGTTCACGAGCAACCGATCCCTTTCATGATTCGTCGATCACCGTCTAACAAATGCTCAAGATGATAGCTGCTCCTCGAAAGCGATCGAACGTACGTCGGTCTGTCCTATGGACGAAGCTTGCTCTTTCGAAGTGATTAAGCCGATTGGCGATTAGTCATCGAACGCGCATGAATTCACGTCGAAATACAGATAGCGATTTAATGCTCGAGATCGATTTGTGCGCGATACCACAACGGTCGATTTCAGATCGATTTATGTCAAAGCGAACAGAAACGCTTCGAGGCACGAATCGATTCGCGATTTACAAGGAAATTGTCGATCTTGATCGCAAACGCAATAACGATGCGGAGGTAAACGTTTTTATTTAAAACGTCTCTTCGAAACGTTATTAAAAATTCAAGGATCGTAAGAAATCTATACGTCCTCGATAGTATGTTTCTCAATAATATTAATTGATACTCTATGATTCCACGAATACCATCTAAGTTCCGACGATATTTCGAGGATATCTTCGACAGGAAATTTCAGTGGTAGAAATGATTAAAGTCAGACGAGAAGCTCTCCACTTCGCGAGTAATTAAGAAGGAGCCTTTCCAAAGAGAAGCGCTGTTTCATCGCGAAAAAAGTTTCATCCAAAAAACGTTTAATCGAGCGCCGATTCAAAGCAGTCGATTTTGTGTTCGAGAAACGAACGCGACGTGGCAGGTTGCAGCTTCGTCTCGTTCGTAGCGACGAAAGAAGCGAGAGGAGAAAAATGGAGAAAAAGCAAGATTTCGTTCGAGTCCACTTCCTTCCTCTCCTCCAATCTCACTGCTCCAAAGCTTTCTTCTCTATCCATCTTATGGAAAGTTACGGATCGATGGTAGGAGACGACGGCAGTGGCGGCTTCGTCGTCGAATCTCGGCGAGGGAGCAGATGCTGCCGTCGTATTTTTGCCGAACTTTTTTTCAAGTTTTTACGACAAGTTCGAGGCAAAGACGTATTCCTTTTATCGACGATACGAAAGCACCGAGACGCGGACGTATAGAAAGTTCTATGCAGCCATAACACGAAACGTTCTACGATACGACAGGGCCGTAGAGAAAGGAAACGAGACTCTATAATAAATTCAGTTTTCCTATCGTAAAGCAGCAGCGCTTCGCTCGAATTTCGTTATGCCGCTCCACGATGAATTCGTTTTCCGTTGGCTTTCCTGAAATGAAAATTCGTTCCGGCCTTCCGCTACTGAAAATCCGCTCGGTTCGATCGCCGAGCTCGTGCTCGAATCGAAATCGAATAGCGATAAAGGACCTTTTCTCTCGTTATCCAGACGACGTAAAAATAATTCATTTCTCTCCTCGGAATCGCAATCTTGCTTTTTAAAACTAATTCCAGAGAAATATCTGCGCGACTTATACAACGAAGCTGGAAAAAATTGTAATAAATCGTGTTGATTAAATGAACGCGAGAACGTAGTAAAACTTAAAACAAAAATGTTGGTGGATCGTTCCGGAGCTGTATAGCTCCTGTAGCGCGTTAAAAGAAGCACTCGATACCAGTCAGTTACAAACGTACGCCTATACTACTAATTTTTAAGCAGACTCGCACATAAGTGCTTCTTAGACTCTCTTTTCCAAACAGATATTGACGCGAAAAAAATTGTAATATATCGTGTTAATTAAATACAAAGGAATGAAAGAACATGGAATAGCACGCGATAATGTATTAAAGTGTAAATCAAATCGATACTGAATCGATCAAGGGTATATATTGATATCAATCGTCCCTATAACCCCTTGAAAGAAACACTCGATATCAATAGATTACATACGTACGCCTGTACTACTAGTTTTCAAGATAAAGCTCGTACATACGCATTCCTTGAACTCTTTCTCCTAAGAAACGTCTACGCGATTTCATGCATACAATAAAACTGAAGAAATAATGCAATAATCGTATTAACGAAATGAACGTGAATTAAAAGACTTTGAATAATACGCAAAAACGTAGTAAAACTTAGAATAAGAACGACGATCCAAGAGTAAAATTGCTTCTGTAGCACGTTAAGAGAAGCACTCGATACCAGTCGGTTACAAACGTACGCCTATACTACTAATTTTTAAGCAGGTTCGTACATAGGTGCTCCTTAGACTTCCTTTTCTAGAAAAATACTGGCGCGACTCGACGCGTTCACATGTATACGTTCACACTTCAACGAAACTAGAAAAAATGTGTAATATATCATTAATTAAATAAAAAGGAACGAAAGAACATCGAATAGTACGCGATAATGTATTAAAGTGTAAAACAAAACGATCAAGGCTAGAATCGTCCTTGTAGCCCGATAAAAGAAACACTCGATATCAATAGATTACATACGTACGCCTGTACTACTAATTTTCAAGACAGGCATGTATGTACGTGGTCCTTGGACTCTCTTTCGAGGAAAGAGAAACTTTCTGCAAATGCCGGTAATCCCCAAAGTGCATCCGGGAAAGAGAAGTTGTCGCATGAGAGTCGTTTCAAAGCCGTAAGAGCAGTCGCGCGCGAACGATGGACGATCCGGTAGTGAAAGAGGGCGACAGGTGGAGGGTAAAGGTCGAGCCATCTAGACGCGCGTTTACGTACGTTGTAAGCTGGTCCTTCGTTACGAGGAATTTGCATTTTCGAGCGATACGTATTCGTTACGTTACTCGAGTTTATCGCGACGCGTTTAAGCCGAGAGAAGCGAGAAAGAATCGAAAAGAGCGCGATGAACCCCGAGGAACGATGGTGAAAAACGATAAGAACACGCGGCACTTGTTGCCCGCGTTAGAACGACTTTTGATGGTGCATGTGTGTGGGTGTGAAAGATTTTGCGATAAAAACACGCGGTCAAAAGGGAGAAAATAAGCCAAAAACAAAAGTTACGACACGATGACTCGTTTATTTTAGGTATTTTTGTCTTCCGACAAATTTCACATCGAGCTTAAAAATAAGCGAAATAACGCGCTAATTTGTGAATTTTCGAATGTCCTAAAACACCGAACTTCTACCAAAGGTAGAGGAGAGGGAGAGAGAGAGAAGAAAATGAAAGGCGAAAAGGATAACGAACAATTCTCGAAACGCTTTTCGATCTCCAAAAATCGATTCCTTCTTTACACGCGAATAAACAAAGACAAAGACTGCGCTCATCGTTCGAAATCGTCCTTTACAGTAAGACGGAAGCCCTTTTCAATTTCTTTCGTGTCTTTCTTTTCAAAAGGAGGTAGAAACGACGCGACCACGGAGGCTCCTCGTTTCGTTCGGTTCGACGTTTTGAATTGGAGCAAATCCTCTCGACCCCGGTGTCTTTTCTGGTCCGTGGCGAAGTAGCGCGAAAATAAAAACGAAGCTTTCGCGCTGTTGAGCGCCTAAGGGCGCCTGAAATACCGAGTGCCGAGACCGTCGCCGACGAACCTCGCCAAATACATTCGCAACGCCCGCCGGTGTACGACTCAGGCCTAGGAAAGGGTGAAAACCCGCAAAAAACTCAACCGACTTGCTTTTCAGCCATTCTCGTCGGTGCCAGACCACCGCCGCCTGTCGCCTCGACCCCCTCCCCTCTCTCTCTCTCTCTCGAGGCATTTTCCACCCTTCGACTCGCCCTTTTCCCATTTCCTTTCCTTCTACGCTCGAAGCTTCCTCTCTTCCTTACCACACGCTCCATCCACCCTTCCTTCCTCCTCCCACGCATTGTCATTCCACGAACGAGGCTGCCTGATCGATATAATTTTCCTAAGTGACTCGACCCGAGTTACGCTCGCGTGTTATTATCAATGGATCGGCAAAATGGATCCCGAAGTAATATCACCATGGAAAGCCTTTCCTGAGAATTACGATGGTGGAAACGAGAGAAATCCGCGAGAAATCCGTTTAATCATTCGAGACGGTATCACCTGTTTTTCGCCAATTATATGATTCCCTTGAAAGGAGTCGGAATGCAATAGTTAAAGTTAACAGTTTTGCAACGAGCGATAGAACGACGTGCCTAGCTGAACACGGCAAGATTCTGCTAGTTCTAGGTATGTGATAAATAAATGAAAAATATTAAGTCTCGGTATGATGCTTGTAGTCACTTTCGAAGTTTTAAAATGTTGTACATTGCAAATGAGTATAGAAAATATATTTTTTAAAGTAAAATGACTAATTTGAATACGGAATAACGTCCCAATTTCTTCAAGGGAAACGTGTAATCAGCTAAAGACAAGTGAAATTGCGAGTACCTCTTTACGATAAATACGAAATAATTCGTTAATTTGTACTTCGTCGTACGTCAATTTTTTCCCTAGTTATTGCTTTCGATCTTTTGCTCCAATTTCTTCTATTCTTCACTACATTGTCGCGCATCACGACCTCGCGTCAACCTTCGATTGCGATTCAACGATCCCCTTTCTCTAAAACAATGGCCATGAAACGATGTCTCATTGAATCTACGCGACTCGACTCGAAGACTCGCGTTCTCGCAAGAGCGACGAGCCTTGAGACTGGACGAACTTCGCGACCATCGCGACGATCCGTGTACCTTTTCATGCTCAAGGTACGATCTCGCATAATTCGTAAATTATGCCGCGTTATTCGACTAAACGAGCGAAGGGGAAATTGCAAATGGATCGTCGATCATCGTTCGTGCGTAATATGCAATGCGAAAGATTCACTGTGGTACGACTGTTTTCCTTGACGACATAAATGCTCGAAATGCAAAGGATGGATAGAATAAGTAACAGGGAATATCGATGTACGTTGTCGTCTGCTTCTTTATCGAAAAATTATCGAAAAAGAAAGGGAGACAGACAGAAAGAGAGAAAATCGCGTTTAAAGAAAAAGTATCGACATAATTCGTGTTCCTTTCTTTCGTACGATGGAAGGAACAACCACAGGCTAATCCGTTTTGGACACCATGAGAAAAAAGTTTCGCCTCGAAAAGTCTGATTACCCTTGATATATATGTAAGAAATGGACGTTTCTATAAGCAAGCGTGATCAAGAATGTTCGTCACGTGCCTGTGTCAGTGTATACGAGTATGCTTGTCCAGGTTTCTGCGAAAGACGATGTGCGACTTTTGTTATAGAAACCGAATACGTGAATGAGAGCAAGGGGATTGATGCGATTTTAGCGTGAGATTTTAGTGGGAGCAGCGAATGAAGTGTTCAAGAAAAGGGTAAGGGATCCGAATTAACGGATTCGATTGTACCTAGGTGGATTATAATAGGAAAGACCGTCTCGAGTCAGGGCTGCAAATCAGGCAAATAGGAAAGAGCACGATGAAGAGAAAATGGCGTCGATGAGATTCTAAAGAAAGAGCGGACACGTGATTACGGAATATTCTACAATATTTATTGATAATCGACTGAATAGCTCCCAAGTGAGAGCTACTCGGTGGTTAGGTTAAAGGATAGAAGTATTTTGACCGGATGGCCAGGATTCACGCGAATGCGTGGGATAGGATTCGGCGGCGGACACGAATCTCGTGGCAACGATTCTTCTGAATTCTCCTTGCACAAAGGATATAGCGATAGTAGCGGCCGCGAGAAACTTGGTTCTAAATCACTGAGTATCAGAATTGAAGGAGTGAAGAGACACGACTCGGTATCTCGCGAGCGCGGCTAAAGAGTGTCGAAGAACGACGAAGTCGTCCGTACTGGTCGACGGTTAGATTAAGAAGCTCAAGATGGCGATGCAAGAGAAACTGCGCCCCCATCCTTAATTGGGCCTAATACCTTAAGTTGGAGCTAAGATGGCCACCTCTATGTATTTTTCCGTAGTCCACCTCTAGAAAGGGTTTTTTGCACGATCGCTGGCGCGGTCGTAGCAAAGTGACCGCTGGGCATTGGACAAGAAAGAAAAAAAAGGTCGGAGATCGTCGCTTGGAGTTTCGCGTCTAGATATGTGACCGCCAGGAGAATAATATTGTAGCCATCCTCCTGGCGCTCTTATCAATCCTGAACTGTAACGAGAGTTCAGAGAGTAGCGAAATTATAGCAAGAAATTAGCAAATGTCAAGGTTATAGAGAGAAACTAGCGAGTACAGCGTGTACTGATATTTGAGCGTAGGAAAGTCGTGCGAGTTTGCGAGTGAACGAGAGCATTGAACTTATTTATTAACAATAAATAAGATTCGAGATATGTAGGGGAAGAGAGGATTTTAAATAACATTTTCTCACGCATACGTTCGTAGAGTTATGCGTTTTATGCGTAACTTTTGTAATGGATATTGTCCAGGTAAAAACGAGTGAATCGTTGACTGGACGCGCTTCGAGTGTATAAGCTTTTGAAAAATGCCGTCGACGTCAGACGGCGTAACACGCATCTCACGATGACCTCTTTATTTACAATGCGATGGTAAATCAAATTCTTTACGTGACGGGAGAACCTTAAAAGTACGTTGATTTCGTACGAAAGAAATATCCTAACACGGTGCACGCGTCGAATTCCATATACGTGGTCCGCGTAAGCGAGGAGACTCCGTTCTACGTTTGATATTTCGCGCATAAACCGCTCCGGGGTTCCTGAAAAACGTATTATATAATCGACGACGGTCCGCCGGAAATTTATGGAACAGATACTCGGCGGATGGCACTTCTTCAAAAATATCAATAAGATTACTGGACTCGTCTAGAGGGGAAGCAGATGGCGCGTATCGTCGACACGAAACGGATTCGTCTTAATAAAATAACGAAAAATATTTTTCACGGCGCCGTCGTGCCTCGGGGATTCCGTAATAACTCAAAAAGGAAAGTTCATTTTCTGCACTCAATCTCGTTTCGGTGATCGACGATGAGAAGCGAGATAAGAACGATTTGACGCGCAAATTACTAAGCGACGATCTAATTAAGGCTCGCGTTTGCGTTTTTCCGTCCAAACGAAACATTCGTCTTGCCACTATCGTATTTTTGACGATCGAAATATTTCGTAGTCGTAAATCGTGTTGCCTCACGGATATGCGAGTAATATCATTTTAATTGAATTTATCCAATTGAAACATATGCGTCCGCTGCGAAGTATGCGATCGTGAAAAAAACTTCGAAGAAAAAATTCCTTTCCAAAAAACAACGACGAGCGTAGAATGATCGTAGCTGACGCTTTGATTCGTAGCCCGAACCAACCGGATAAATCGCAATCTACGGTTTGTCGCGTCGTATTTTCGCGTTTCGAATTCAGTTCCACGCTTCCTCGTTAATTTCTCAAATTTGGTATTGCCGATATCGTTATCGTTATATCACGATTAAATTAGCTAATTAGGACGATAAAACGACCTAATGAAAACCTTATTACGAGGACATTTAACACTAATCAGCGTCGATCGAGGAGACAAATGAGCACAACAAGGTAAATGTTACACTGGTAATTCACGAGCGTTCATTTCTAGGACGTTCGACGATAACGATTGCCATCGTCGTCATCGCCACCACCATCGCTACGCAGGTACAATTCTATGGGATTAGTGCAGGCCGGCGTTAATTAATAATTGCTCCGATAACGAGTAATCGTATCATCAACGACGACACTCAATTAACGGGACGCAGCCACGGCCGTTTCTCAATGACATTGGAAGAAAATCTAAAATTAATACGATGGTGAACATCTAGCAAAAACACTCCAAGTCTATCGATCAAAAGATTGTAAATTGAAATTTTAATCCTCAGTATTTCCCGATCTCTCCGATTTTTCGAAGGTAGGACGAATACTGAACTTCTACTTGATAATTTTGAAACGAATTCATTAAATGCATAAAGCGAAGTCAATATTTATATAATACGTAAATACATTTTGCTAAAATCGATAATTAATGACGATAATAAACGGCAACCAGGTAGAAGCTAGTGCTTCGATGCAAATATTATATTTAAAGCTATGATGGTTATTTAAAGTTAAAATGTTTTCGATTCGCCTTTGAAGTACCGCCAAATTGATATACACTTTTCACAGCCTTTCCGTAACATTGTCAATAAAACAGCAGATATGTGTAGCCCACAACGTCGTGTTGTGGAACTTTGGTTGATGTTCACTGACGCCCTTCCCGAGACTTTGGTCACGTGAATCTTCTTCTTTTTTTGTTAGATGCGAATAAACGAGAAAAAGGTATTTGTTGCTACTCGTTTATTGTAAGCTGCTCTCTCCGTGTAGGTAAAGATTTCAAAAGTGAACGACTAGGAAAGCCTTGTATTTGATACCGTAAATATCTATGTTAGAATGCGTATGTAATTTGACGATTGAGTAATGAATGTTAGAGTGAGTGGCAGAGGCTCCAAGTCAGTAGGAGTTGCTGTCCGTAGAACCTTAAACGCTGACATTTATCTTAGTGGATAGAAACGCTGAGAACAACTTGTCGTTTATTTAGTAGTTCGCCAATCAGCGATTTCTACGACCTAGGAGAATCCTGAATAGGTGGGAACAAATAAGACGTGGATGGTCGCATCCTTGGAAAACATGGGTGCCCTTTCTCCGCGGAACGGATCACAACGTCGAAAGATTTATCAAGGCAAAGCTAGTCTTGTTTTTAATGGCGACTTCCAAGAATCTAAGTTACGCAAGCAAACCGTGACGAAAGAGTCCCGTAGCACTATAATTTGTAAGGCGTAACTTTGTACAAACGCGCCAACGGAATTGGTTACGAAATGCTGAACATATTAATGCAAATAAACCTACAACGTATAAAGTGAGACAACTTTCCGATTCTCGAGCATTGCAAAGACCGCAACAAGTTGTTTGTACAAAATCGTAGGATCTAAAGAATAATACCGCGTTAATGCAATATTTTAAGTGTTAAATCTGGGGTTAGAAATTTGGCAATTGTTTAACATCGTCTCCTAATTTTGCCCGACGGAGCTTAATTCTCGAATTATCCGCGATAGCTCGTCGTAATACTCTTCATCCTCGTTACCGACATCGATCAGATGGCATCGTCGTTGTCTTTGTCCGTCGTTCTTCCAACCCTATGTCCGATCGATCCCTCGACCAACGTTCACGTCAATTTAATTCTTTCGTCGATTGCATTAGACCTTGAACTCGATTTTCATTCACATCGTCTTAACCGTGTTTCTATCTGCGTCAATATTTACGCATTACCGCTTATCGACGCGAATCTTGCCAGACGTTCGAAATCCTGCTGAGCCAGAACCCGTATTCTTGAAGTTTCCTTTTCGTGGTCATTATTTTCCCTAACCCTTTTGGTGTTAAACGACGATATATCGTCGCTTGGAAAACTTTCGAAAAATGAGAGATGTAAATATATGTCGTGTAAAAACGCAGTTTTCATTTAAATAGCTGCAACTACTTATGTTATCGACAAGAATACAAATTTTTGTATCATTTTAAAGTAGAAACATTGACTATTAAAATTCAATTACCAAATACTATTTTTTGTTTACATAAGTGCTTTTTAATAACGAAAATAATATGAAATAAGATAAATTTTTATTGTTAAAAGAGTATTTCAAAAC
>JAITYT010002533.1:48973-60892 GCA_025433975.1 Liostenogaster flavolineata | reverse complement strand
AAAAAAAAATTCCTTACCTATATCCATTTTCTCGCGTAAATTCAGTAATTAGCTATAGCTAATAATTAGAACTATTTAAATGAAAACTCCGTTGTCACTGCGTTTAGGTACCATCTTTCGCTTTTCTCAACAATTTTCCAAACCACGATATAAGGTCGTCTGGGACTAAAAGGGTTAATCGTGTTTCTATCCACGTTAGGATTTACGCGTTGCCGCTCATCGATGCTAATCATGCCAGACTCCTTTTGGTCGACGCTGTTTTCTTGAGGCGTTGCGTCACGACGATGTCTCGTCGATTGGATTAGAGCTCGAACTCGATTTTCATTCACATGGCAGTCGGTACCCCACATACGTCGTCGTTAAGGCGATGTTTACGCTCGAATCGATGTTCTTATAACGAGATTTCGCGATACGTAGCTCTTCGGAATTTCAGATTACGTTACCACGTTTACGGATATTCTGAGGAATTCGATAAATTTGGAGCTAAACTTCGCATGCGTTTAACGAGATTCGTATAGAAAATCAATTTACGGCGTTGCATCAAGCCCAGTGTTTGTTTATCTCGCAGACGCGTTCCTTTTTCTTCGAGAATAACGATTCCAGAGTTAAGAGGTCAGATGTTGGTGATTTGCCAACATCCGTCCAAGTTTCCCCGCAAGCTTCTGTTTTCTATTTTTACCGAGTTCCGTTCGGACACCGTCGTAATATTAAATCCGTTGCACGATTTCAATCTTTACGCGTTTCTTGGCAATCGCATTGAATAAATTCAAAGAATCTTGACGAAACTCTTTATCCCTTGTAATAATAAAATTTGCGATTTTAAACTCTCTCTATCTCTCTTCCTCTCTTCCTTTCTCTTTCTGTTGAACCAACGATACTTAGCCCTCCCCATAGACAAGCAAACAGTCGAGACGTAAGAAACTAATTCGAATGAAGGAACGACATTTTCCTCTTGGAAAATCTCTCGTGAAAATCAAACGGCAGAGTTCTCACGAATTTACACAAATTGAAGGTATCGACTACGACTACAACGACGTCAGAGATTTTACCATCCATCGATTCGCCTTAGCAAAGCGCCGGATCCGCTGCGCGGTCGGAACTAACGTCGAAAGTAATTAAACTACGATCTTCATGTAACGACAAACTAAGGATATTAGCTACCGATCGCGTCTTCGCGAGATTCCGAGGAAGCGCTTTAAAATCGAGCAAAGAGCCACTCGTTTCGATCGCCAAGAATACGAATAAAATATGGATTCTTCGCGCTCGTCCTTTCGACGATTAACGCGTTAAACTCGCGGGAATAATAAATTATTCGCGAACGCGAATTACGAGCTGCGAACCGAGACGAGGTATAACGCAAATCTAGCCATATAATCGTGACAGTCGACGAAAAACTAACCAAGAGTGAATTCAACACGATTTTTCTGCTTCCTTTGAGTTTCGATCGGATCACGATTACGAGTTATCTCTTTCTCTTTCTCTCTCTCTCTCTTTACCGTCCCGCAAAACCGTTCCAGCCGACGAACGCTCGAAACCTTTCGAGGATTAGAAATGAATTTCTATCTACGTTATCCTTCGAAGCTTAACCCCGTTGCAGAACTAGCGACGTTCTGGTGTTGGCCGAGCTTCGTTTAAGCTCGTGCTCGAAACCAAACGTTCCGTGCATGCGTCTACATGCATGTACGTTTGCGTATGCGTCCCTCTGTCTTTCTCTGTCCCTCTATTTATCTATCTTTCTATCTTCGTTGCACGCCTCGTATGCGCGTGCAAAAGCTCACCGATTCTTCTCTTTCGAGGTTGGTATAAACGTCGTGTAGTCGTAGGTACATCGTGCGCGCAACGCGAAGCAATTAAGCATCGACATGGTGACCTGCATTTAGCATACGCCTAGATGAAGCTTTTCACCTTGTCTGGCACCGTGTCGTCCTCTTGTTTCCAAGCGCTCGTTGTCGTGGGCGTCGTCGACGCGTCCGTTCGGATATCTCTACGTAAATGCGCGGCTGTCGGCGGATACGCGGAGAAAGACAGAGAAAGATTGCGTTCGCGTGTCCCTCGACGACAACCTTTCCCTTTCGATCAGTCGTTTAAGAAAGACCAAACCCAGACCAAGACAAAACGCTGGTACGTCTGGTTAACAAAAAAGACACGTTTCGAGCGTCGCGACGTCGCCGTGACCATGCGACGCGCACACGCACACATAATGCACTCGGTGCACGTAGAAGGGAAAAAGTCACTGCGTGTGGCAGAGCCATAAACAGTCACAATCGCGCTTTAGGTCGCTAAATATTTAATAGGACTGTAAAGCCGATGATGCAGTGCGGGGACGCAGTGGCTAACGAAGGGGAAAAAATGCGAAGCGCACCACGTACGTTCCGAACTACGAGAGAGTGGCAGACCTTGTATCGTTTTAGGTTCTTTAGGTTCGTTCGAACGAATCGATCATCTATTCGCGATTCCTACGCTTCATGTCGTACCTTCTTCGAACCTCGTTGGATATCGCGATACGAATTTCTCGTTATATCGACTTCCTTCTTTTTTATTTCCTTTATCTTTCTTGCCGGTGATGTTCGTTACTAGTTTCCTCGCTTTACTGTCTTTTAAGGTCACGTGATCTTCCTCAAACGCAGTTTCTCCCTGCTGGAAGGAAATATTGTAGTGTCGCGTTGTACGTCCTGTTCTTGATGAATCGAAGGAACGCCTGGACGTTTCGATGATCATCTTTTTCTCTTTCAAAATCAAACATTTTTAAACCATCGGTATTGATATGATTTGTTTTATAATTACTCAGATATGAACGAAAAATGTTTTAAAGTAATACGACACGTTTTAAATCTGTTTATTGAACAAATTCCGTCATGAAAAGCATTAAAAGAATTAAAGATTCTTTCTGAAAAAATTTCGTCAGGAAAGAGATCAAAAAAAGGCTTTGGAGGATTCATCGATGCAACGATAGAACGATTTCCTTCCTTTGAGTACTATTTGTACACGAAAGAATGGCAAGAAGATCGTAAAAAAAATGTTGGCATTGTTAAAATACCGACGTGACATCGACGCATGAAAAACAGGCGTATCTGTTCGCGAATTTCGACGTGTTCTCCGTTGAATTTAAGACAATGACCAATTTCTGGATAAATTCAGAAAATCGTAGCTTGTTTCGGCACTTATCTTTCCGCTCTGTTTCTAGCGCTCGTCACCGCCTTTCGCATCGACGTCTACGACTCGTACGGGTACGTAAAGGTACGCTCGCCCGGGACGGGTTTCAGAACGTCGAGGTGAGATGCATTTCGCTCTTGGAGAGCTACAAGGTGCTCACTCCACGTCCCATTTTCGTGCTTTGAAATAGCTCGAGGTGTCTCGACGGCTGCGATATTTTCTGGGTATCTCCCTTCGGCGTGCCATCCAAACTGGCCTTTGCGAATACTTTGCACGAGCACTTGGGCTTCACCTTTTTGGCGACTGAAGCTCGTGACGCGCGGTTCCGCGTCCGCAACCTCTTCATCGTGCAACAGTTTGGCACATTCGTCCATGCAACGAGTCGTTGTCCGCGATTTCAATTCTTTATGTTCAACGTTCGAGGTAAAATCGTTTTCTACTCTTTTTTTATCAAATAATTTGCACCGATATTTAGAATCTGCTATCTCGCAAGCTAAAACTGACACGCAGTTTCACTATCGCTCTATCATGCAACAGTTTGGCACATTCGTTCATACAACGAGTCGCTGTCTCGTATCCGCGATTTAAATTCTTTATGTTCAACGTTCGAGGTAAAATCGTTTTCTACTCTTTTTTTATCAAGTAATTTGCACCGATATTTAGGATTTACGCAATAGCTTAGAAAATTCGTCCAAGCATCAAGTCTCTGTCTTAAATCCGTGATTTTAATCTTTACGTTCAACGTTCGAGATAACATTGCTTCTTACGTTCTTCTAAACCATCGAGTACTCTTCTTCTCTCATCGATCATTCGCAAGCTGCCTTAGATCATATTGTAGGCCTCTGTCGATTCGACCAACGAAACTTATAGAAACGAGTTTTATAAAAATCGCTGTTGCGCTTACGGCGGATAACCGATGCTTTCTCTCGGTTCCATTAGCCTTCCATAAAATAATTCCACGTGCATTTAAGCAAGGAATGAATATGCGTATACGTTATGAAGGAGAGCATTCCGCGAACACCGAAATTAGTCTCGTGTCAATGACAAAGGAGAAGTTGTACGAGTGTCGTTACTCGTGGTGCATAATTGGAAATTCCGTTGGTTAGTTTCGCCTATCGGGACGAGTCGAGGCGTCGTCGCGCGAGGTCGAACGATCGAACGTGTCGCGAATAAACTGCTATTCGCGAACTCGTTTTCCTTTTCTGAAATCCTTTTGTCGAGGCGACGGTGGAGATCGATGGCCGACCATTCCTTCACCGTCACACGCTTACGAAACTCGAATTTCGAACGCGCAATTTTATTCTCCAATTTGCAGTCTCGTACGAAAGGTAGAAGAAATTTTTCTCGGAACGACATTTTTTCTCCGAAGAAACTCGACGATCGAGAATCGTGTTTAAAAGAAACGTTCAAATGGGACGAATATAAATCCACGACGAGACTAGAGAAACGTACGCGCATAGTCAACGCGAAATATCGTTGCGTAAGTTATAAATTCGTCCGACAGATTTCTATAAAACCGTCGTGAAAAGTTTTTGCCGACAACCAAACGGAACGACGATAAATCCACGGAACCGCGCGCAATTTCAGCATCCCCGTGGTGCGCCTTTGTTGTCGTCGATGGCGAGGCTGTAATTGTAACGCAAAACGAGTTCCGACCGTTCCCTTTTCTCACGTGTCGACGCGGCCAAGTCCCGACTTCTCAGAACGGCGTTCCAATTAAAAGTTCGAGAGCTTTCAGTCCGTTCTCCATCGCTATTCGAGCGCGTTAAACGTTTTCGCGAGGATCAGTCGCACTTCGCGAGGTCGAAGAAGCATCGACGATCGCCTATCGAGAGGAACGTCGCGATCGATTCTCGTCTCGCGTGGAAAAATGCGAGAGAATTATTTTTCCTCGTAGACTGGTGCATACGAGAACGATCGTTGGAATTAGTCGAGTATCGAAGTTTCTCGTGAAACGAGAGTGAATTTCGAAAGAAATTGACCTCGCAAAATTGAGTCCAGTGCGGATGGCGCGTTGTTCGCGTAATTCCCCGCGATTTACGCTCGTATCGCTCGGTTTTGTCGGAACGAGAGCCCATAGCAACGACGGTCGGATTTCAGCGCTTCGTAGAAATGAATGAAAATATTTCGAGCGACACCCATGTCGATACGCTACGGCTAAAGTTGCGCCGTCGGCGCTCCTATTGTTCTCATCGTTTCGACGAAATGTTTGCAACGCGCGAAACGATAGACTAGTGTCCCTTGACGATCGGTCGATCGTGAAAAATCGCGTGTGCATCTGTCAAAAAAAGTTTACGGTAATAAAATCGGTCGATATCGATTCGAACGATAGACGAACGAATGTGCATTGCGCGTCTATTATGACGCGACAAACTTTTAACTTCGAAATTTAAATTAAAAATAATAAAAAAGTTGCTCTTCGCGTTACAGTCACAATTTCATTTACGGTAAATCTGCGAGATCGCGACTGTCATTCTTCAACGATGACGTTGTTCCACGCGATTCTTTCGTTTCGAACGAATCGCGTTACAATTTCCCTTCATTCTTCTCTTTTTCTCCCCTTTTCTTTATTTCGCACGGCATACTTTTCGAATCAATCGCGGTACGTTTCGCAAACGAGCTTCGCCTAAGACCTCGAGAGCGCATTAGTAGTCGAGAATGCAAGCTCGCAAAGGTCACGAGAAAGATATCGAATCTACTCGACCGAGAATATTTCAATGCCGATCGAAATTTCCTGCGAAACGTGTACGCGAAGGAAGAGTAAAATCGCTTTGTTCGCTGGCACCGTTTCCGACTATCATCAGCGCGATGTCAGCTGGTGATAATCAGTCGATAACGCGAGGCGATCGTTGAAACGTCCAACCGCAAACGCGTAACCTCAACCTTGATTGATTTCTCCGTGCGCTGCGTTGCGCGTTTGTGCGAATTCTTCGCTTCTGGCAACGAATCCTCCTGCTTGGGAAACGAGGCAAGCCGACGAAAGGAAGAAAGCCGCTCGTCGACGTGAAAATCCTAACGCGATACGTGCATCGTGGGCGAAGAGAAGAGAAAAAGATCTCGTCTCTTAATCTAGCCTTGATGTATGACGGGACCGTTTACTAATATCACCGTCGGAAGAGTACCAAGACCCTCCATAAAAATGATAAACGGCCGACGGTAGAAAAATAACAAGCCCGTGTCCGCGATGAGTCTCTCGAGGATACGCTACCGACGGTTTCGACATTTAAAAAGGAATTTGCTCGAACTTCTCTAACTCGTGAGTGTCGATATTGATCTTCTTTTTCTTCTTTTTATTCTATTGGATTCTCCAGAAAGTTCGTTTGAATTTTGAAGAAAAATTCGAACGTAGCACATTTTAATTTTCACGTAGGTGTGGGTTTAAATTGTTTTATTGAAATGCACACGAAAGAAATCAAGCGCTGGGTGAGGTAGACTTCGAATTTGGATGTCTTCGCATTTCGCGTGCGATACTTTAGTCGACTACCCAAGCTACCCAAACCATAACGACATCGATATTCTCGTAGGCATATATTTTTCAAACATGGCGCGAATCATTTGCTTCCTTTCTACGTACATTTATTGTATTCTACAAGGTTAGGGTTATTGATCTTCAAGGTTGAAATCACAAGTTTTAAACCTAGCAAACCACTTTTGCGCTGTTCTTACTTACTGCTCGTGTGTCGCTTTTGCCTTTTCAATAAAAGAAAAGCTTCAAATGTCTATAATACGCTTTTTTTCCTTCCATATTTAAAAACGTGTAAAAGTAAAAAAAATTAACGAATCCTAACTTCTTTCTAAAGATGCTCGAAATATCATCTTTTAGAATACGCGCTCATTTGTTTTTTATCATTCTGATATATTCAGATATTTCCAGACAACCCAATACTTTTTTCATCGACAAATTTCTTCGAACGACAAGTGCTTGAAATTGTTCAAAATCGAAGGACTCGAATAAATACACGAAGAAGGTGATCGTTTACGTCCGTCTTCGGGTACAGATTGAATTTGACCCGAGTTAAAATTTTACTCGTCGATTTAAATTCAGTTTGAAATACATCGATTAACGAGCGAACGACGAGACGAGAGGCAAACAACGAGATACGAATGGTGTTCGAAAAACGTGTAACGTGGTATGGGCTTGTTACATTCGTCGTTAGTCACGTCGAACGTCACACGCTTCGTTACGCACTGCAATTCGTTTCGCGGTTACGGCGACGACGAGGAAGGACTGATTAATTTCTCCAATTTTCTCGTAGCAGCGATATCGCCACGTAACGCGTCCATGGGTTTCTCATCGACGATATACAGCCATCACCATCCACTAGATTATTCCGAAGCACGCAATCACTTAGAACTTCGAACTTACGAGATTCGATCGATACGTTTTAAGACGAAACTCTTTCTCGTGCCACGCACCGCTCGTTCCCCGAGCTATATAACGCGAGGTTAGACCATAGGAGCTAGTCTCGCGAGAGATCGATATAATATGGCGTAAGATTTATCTTCCCTTTTAGTTTAGCGTTCGCCGAAAGAACGGCTATAACGGAGATATTCTCCTTCGTCTTTCGATCGAGCCGTAAATCGACAGGGGCGTAGCGTCGCTTCGTCTTGTCTTCGAATCGATATAAAATATTTATCGTGTCGACGATTTCACTTATAAAAGTACGAATGGACTTTTATCGAAGAGGTGCACGATGAAATCTCGATTAACCTCGATGATCTTGAGAAATAGAGACGATCAAAATGGACACCGTCGTTTCGTCGATTCCTACAAAAACACGATCTAAAACACGTATGTATCATAGAAAGAGTATCTGCAATTTTCATTCTTTCTTGGATTGACTATTCCATTCCGAGATTAGTAAAATCAAAAAAGGTATCATCTTTTGCGACTTAAAAAACTGAAGGAAAGAAGTATCCGTAATTTTCATTTGTTCTCTTGAAGACTACTTAGCTTCAAGATTAGAATCGATCGAAGAGAGCACTGTCGCTTTGCTTATACCTATAAAAACACGATCAAAACCACGTACGTATAATAAAGCGAGTGCCGGCAATTTTCATTTATTCTTTTGAAGATAACTCTGCTTCGAAATTATAATCGATCGAAGAGAGTACCGTCGCTTTGCCTATGCCTATCAAGACACGATCTAAAACACGTATGAATCGTAAAGCGAGTGTCCGCAATTTTTATTCGTTCTCTTGAAGACAACTTCGTTTCGAGATTGCCACTTTTCTTATCCTTACAAAGACGCGATCTAAAAACATATATTATATAACGTAAAGTGAAAATTCGCAATTTTCATTCGTTCTTCAAAGGACTAGGGAACTTCGAAGTACTCCGCTTCGTAAGACGTTCATCCGTGGTTCGAACGACGAGCACGCCCATAAAACAACAAGAAGGCACGTTCGACTTCCAATCGAGAGAATCAAATTCTAGGATTTCATCCACTCGAACGTACTCGAAGTTGGAACGTAGCTCGCGAAGTTTGGAAAGCTCTATCACGATGATAAGACGATGGTGTTGGTGGTTACCTGAGATCGTTGCCTCTGTGCCTCCTCATACCGCGCGGTGGATATCGCGGTGGAGGCGTGCACCTACAATCACAATGCATAACACAAAGGGCGACGCTGGTTGCGAGTGTCACTACGAAGGGCGCCGCGAACAGATGCATGATGGTGGCAACCTGAGCCTCGCGATTGTAGGAAGCCATCACTATGCTGCCGTTGACACGACTGTAATGACAAGGAAACTTGGCACCTTCGTAGCCCATTTCGCGGGTGAAGTTCTCGCAATCGACCACCGGTGGATATCCGCAACCTTTTATGTTCACCAGGAGTACCGCCTCGACGTCACCTGGTGTCGGCACCGCTGAAATCAAATTTTAACGTTTTCCTTTTTTCCTCTCTTTTTCCCCTCCCTTTTTAAGGGTTAAGTCTAGTGGAATTAAGCGAAGCAGCGACGTTTGAAAGGCAACGCCTAAGTAACGACGCTCCACGTGATTCTCTTAAGAACGCTTTAGCGTGGTCGCGTCCTTCGGTAGACGAAGCTTTCCCTCGTGACGTTAGGATCTTTACGTCACCCTCTCAGCCCGTAAGACTCGACTTTAACATATTCCGCAACTCGTTTCGCCTCGTCCATCGAACCTACTCCCTTCGTTCGCCGAACACCTAAACTTCCTGCGTCCCCTCCGACGTGCAAAAGTTACACTGGGTCCTCGTTTCGAGGTAAGAAACGCGTGCGAACCAGGAAAGATCCGATCGAACAAAAATTAACGCAACGTCAACGACTCCATCACAATAAACATTAGTTTTCTACTAGAGTAAAATCTCACGAAATTTCACTTTACCCCAATTAATTCGATCCCTCCTCTCGGTATCTAGCGCCTATTCTCTAAGAATCTATCTTCCTCAAGAGCACGAGCGGCACATAGAATTGAAAAACCATGTCCCTCGATGGACAACAACTTCGCCATCCACGAATGAACGAAAAAAAAAGAAAAAGAAAGAAAAACCCCACTTACCAGTCGTAGTGGCGGTGGTGGTGGTGGTGGTGGTGGTGGTGGTGGTAGTGGTCGTAGTAGTAGTAGTGGTGATCGACGCGTTCCCTCTGTCCAGGGTGTCGTTCCTCATGCTATCGTTGCTCCATGGTGTATAGGTGACGTATATGTGTGTGCATCTGTACACGTCGCTCGTGCATCCCTCGCGGCACGAGCTCCACGTGCAGTTGAACAGACCCCAGAGTTCCTCCCGCCTCGACGTAGTACAGATGACCGGATCGGGGGAAAAATCGGCGGCTAGAGTACTGATCGCCGGATCGACGTAGAGCGGTACCAGGAAGAGCAGGGCGGCGCCGCCTGACGTCGCGACGAAGGCCAGCGCCGAGGTCGCGTAAAAGTTTAGCCGCTGACGGCAGGTACGCCGTGGCGGTCGGCGCCGCGCAGCGCCGAACCCTAACTCCAACAGCTTGCGACGACGTAGTTCACGTTCTTGCAATTCACGCGTCTCGTTGTAACGATGCCGATGTTCACGTTGATGATCGTAATGATTGCACTGACACTGGCAGTGACAGTGCCCGCAGCTCGCCTCCAGCAGAAGATCGGAGCTGCTTCCGCGCATTACCCACCCCCGATCTCTCTCTCTCTCTCGCTCTCTCTCTCTCTGTCTCTTCTCACCCTCTTCACCCTCTTCCTTCTCACCACACGTCGAAAGAACCAACCGATCCTCCTTGGACCCACCGATGAAACGACGACAACAACAACGACGACGACGACGACGACGACGACGACGACACCTCGATAGCACCGATTTTTTCTTCCTTCTTCTTGGTCTTGGCACTGGTTCTTGATCGAGCAGACGATACCAGCTGGTATATCGGTGCTAGCATCAGGACTTCTTCCTACTCACGCGTCGCGACGGAACGCAAAATCGTATCCCAAGACAACCTTACGTCTGTCGACCTACCGATCAACAACGACGCGAAATGGCTCGCGTCCAGCGGTGCATCTCGACGAGCACTACGCAGCTCGACCTTGTTTCCACTCTCGATTTTCTTGGATCGTCGATCTTGGAACATCGCGTTCTTAAAAGGCGAAATCCTCCTCCACTTTCTCCTCGAGATACTCGGTTCAATTTCTCCTTTTTCCTTCTTCTCTCCTTTTCCCTCGTCAATCCTCCCAGTCGTTATTCAACGGAGTGGCAAGCTCGAATTTCTTCGAAGGTTCGTTCGAGACATCGACGCGAGCATCGATCTGGATCGATATCTTCGTTCGAAGCGCCTTTCGCACGGCAACCCTTTACGCTCGCTACGAACTTAGTCGCTTTTCCTCTCTTTTCCCGAGGATGTCGCGTGGCCACTCGCTTCCCACGACTTCTAGGATCGAGTCTGTCAACGATTCGATCGACGACGACGCGTCGTCGTCATCTTTCGATGATCGACACTCGTCCTACTCTTTTCTCTAGGCTTGCGAAGTCCCCCCGTGTCCTTCGTCGTGGCGCGCAACTCCTTTTCGTAGGATCTAACGACCGAGAAAACCGAGAAAACGATAGGACCAAGAGAAAACAATGCCTCCTTTCCAACTTTTTCCTTTTAGAAAAAATCGTAGAAGTTTCGTTGCCACGCCGACGTTTCTACGAGGAAAAGACACGTGTCTTCGTTGTCGTCGAAGTCGTCGAAGTCGTTAAGTTCCACCAGCGATTATTCCGTATGGTTTCTCGAGGCGCGTGCATCTCCTTCACAACGAGTCCTCGATACGCGTGCACTGTCTCGCTGACTTTGCCTCGATCCGTCATTCGCTGTCACCTGGGAAGGAGATGATCGATCTACGCGGCGCTCGCACCTCACCCGCGACGTTTCATCCACAACCTTTGCAACGTCCACGCGATAACTCGACGTGACTCGCCTTCGATCTCGCTGATCGATCCGTTCTAAACCACCTGTACACGCGTCCGTGCTCGTCACCGTCGTCGTCGTCGTCGTCGCCGTCGCCGTCGCCGCCGTCGTCGTCGTGCTTTCTTGACACGATAAACTCCTAGTTCGCAAGAACCCTCCGTCTCTACACCCTCGTACGCGCAAACGTCTCGTAGAAGAAGTTAGAGATCGTCTCGTTCTTCTTCGTGATCGCGTGTCCTTCCTCCAGTCGACATAAAGGCCAGGTCTCTTTCTAGGTCTTTTTTAGATTTCCTTATGATCGGCGATCTTGGAGCATCAATTAGCCTTCTTATTCTTTCTTCTTCTTTTTCTTGTTGTTGTTGTTGTTGTTATTGTTG
>JAITYT010002533.1:0-24625 GCA_025433975.1 Liostenogaster flavolineata | reverse complement strand
AAAAAAAAATATAATGCAAATGTAGTTAGTCATTTGATTACATATAAATTTGCTATAAACTATAGACATACTCTGTTTGCAACATGCTGGTGATTGACTTCGTCGTAACGAAAACATGAATGAAGTGTTTTAGGAAGTTTTATGGATTTCATATGCCTTTTTGAGACTGTTTTCAATGAAATGTATTTTTTTTTAGAAGGAGTCACCGTGGGACGTGGAACTACACCTCGTAGCCGCACGTGGTGATGCAAAACGTTTGCAACTCTTGTTGGATTCTGGCCGAGTCCACGTCGATTGCAAGGATAAGGTGAACATATTCAATTGTACTTTGTCCTCGTTTAACATTCATACGTTGCGCGTAAGAATAAATACGGGAATGAAGGTCATTTTTACCGCGTATAATGTGGTGTGGTAAAATGTGTGAAAAAAGCAATAAAACAAGGTATATATTATATCGAAATTACGATTGCATTGTATAGGTACCGCTTTATATGTAAAATCACTTGTATATCCTCTATATACTTGATTTATCTTCTCTGATTCAATCGGTATAATTAGGTCTATTGGAAAGTTTCGTCAAATAATGTCATCTCAAGTTTCAACATCAACTTTTTCGACCATTTTTACGTATATGCTCGATATATACGCGAAAACCTAATTGCGATAAACGCGATTGACCTAATATAAATAATTAGCGGTACATTTGAAAAGTAAAGAAGTATAAGTACATAAACCTGGTGCACGAAGATGCGAAATTATTAATAATTTTCTTTGAAAATAATTGGAAGATCTCTTTTTACTAACGAAAGTCTCATACCGTATCGATAAGTAAAATTTTATTGAAATCGGAGGGAGGACATTGCTATGTTTGCTTATATAAAACTGTGTAAAGTCACACGCGTTAGGAATTGCTTTCAATAATTTACAATTTTTGACAGATAGTGGCTTCAAACATAAAACAACGAAAACAAAAAACGAAAAACGAAGAAAGTTCAACCGAATGGCCAGATCTTTTCTATTTCTTTAAGTAACAATGAATTCGTATATATTTGAAACTGTGCAATTTAAATTTTATCAGAGGGATGTTCTATAAAATAATCGTTTACACTTTTCAGGATGGTACAACACCATTGATATTAGCTGCCGCTGGTGGCCATATCGAAGCAGTCATCGAATTACTTCAACAAGGAGCAGATCCCAATGCTAAAAGGCTGGTCAGTTCTAACCTTTCGTTACTTCGACTTTTAAATAAATTAATTAAACAAATAAGTGAATGCTACCCGATACTTTCTCTACTAGCATATTGATAGAGTACAGTTATATATAAAAAACAATAAGGAAAATTATACGTTCACACGCATTGCTTATTTGACTTATGATAATAATTTGTTCTCTTTAGACTGGAACAACAGCTCTTTTTTTTGCTGCTCAAAGTGGACACGTAGATATTGTAAAATTATTGTTGCAACAAGGAGCACTCGTTGAATCTTGCAGTATAGTAAGTAACATGTTAATGTCATTTTGTTAATGAATTTGAAACTTTTTCAGTATAATACAACTTTTGGGTAAATTTGGTAGGATGGAGGTACACCACTCTTCGTCGCTTGTCAATGTGGTCATCTTGACATTGTTGAGGTTCTGATTGAAAGAGGTGCCAATCCGAATGCTCACATGAAAGTAATGAATCTTATAATATCATGACATATCAATTGCTTACTGAATAAACCAGAATAATTATTTTATATCTATTATAAGATGGATACCTAATATAAACTTCACAGGATGGAGCAACGGCATTGTTTATTGCTGCTCAAAATGGACATATACGTATTTTGGAAATACTTCTAGAGCATGGTGCTAAAATTGATGCTACAAGAACGGATGGTGCCACACCTCTTTGGATTGCAGCACAAATGGGACACGATCATATAGTAAGGAGACTTTTGAAAGCTGGTGCAAAAGTGGATGCCACTAGACATGTGAGTATTAAAAAGAGAAACGAAAGCGAAAAAAATTAATTTTTCTATTATAATAGAATGATGTGTACGTTATTATATACTTTCGTAGGATGGTGCAACCCCTTTATTTAAAGCAGCTCACAAAGGTCATACCGCTGTTATAGGCGAATTATTAAAATACCGTCCATCGCTCGATGTATTGCCAGTAAGTTTTAAAAAATACTAAGACTAAAAATCAAGAGAAAAATAATCTGAACGTTATAAAAATTTCATTGCCTAAATGAAAAGCAATTTAAATTATTTTTTAATAATAATAGATTAAGGTATTAATACTTGCCGCACACGTGAACATTTATATATTTAAATAACTGCTACAAAAAATATTTAACAAATTCTACAAAACTTGAGGGTTAAGCATTTAAATTACATATACAACACTGTAAAGTCATTCAATAAAAGCAAGTAAGATCTATATATATTTATAGAATGGCGAAAGCGCATTACATGCAGCAGCTTTAACTGGACATATGACAGTTGCACGGCAACTTGTGGGAGCAGGTGCAGACCCTTTACTTGCAAATCAAGAAGGGCTCACGCCAATTCAATTAGCTGTCAGACATTCACAAACGCAGGTCGTTAGTTATCTTAAGGATAAAATGAGAGCACGACATACAGCATGTTAATAAAGCATGTAAATGAATGTATTTTTCTATGGTTATTACTCTATATGCCAAAGGGTACATCAATTTCGGAATATTCGACTAGCAAAATTGAAATATCAGTATTTTTAAAGAGAATATAATATATACATACATATTTATGTTCCTCGTATTAAAATAGAGAATTAATTACAAAATTGTCACCTAAAAAAAATAAATATATTTAGAAATAGGACACCGAAAATATTGTATAAGTACTACGAAATTTTTGCTTATCACGAGACCAAAATTTTGGTCGTTATCTCTAGTACTAACATCAACATACACATCGTAATGTAAGTTATATAAATGTAATCAACTTCGTTATACATTTAACGAATATGTTTAAATATACGAAAATAGTATCTTCCTGAAAAAATCAGTATTTATAAGGTATCCCGTTTAAAGTCAAACATCTAAATATCTCTATTGCTTTTTATCATTTAATCAGTCGCATGTTTCGCACAAAAATTTATGCATGCATCGGAAATTATAGTGTTAAGATGTATCATAAATACTTATACTCAGCGGTACGTAATTTGAGTAAATACTGCTCTTTCGAGGACTTATTTTATTTATAGGTTGCTGTCTTTAGAGACATTATGTCCGAATGCATACCTAAAGAAAAAAGAGGAACCTTGGAAAGCAATTCTCCTTTTAAGGACATTTAAAAATGTCAGAGTTATTATTTTTGGGTGATATATACTACTAAAAAAGTGAATACTATGAGTCATAAAGCAGACATTCCTAAGCATACCTCAATAAAGTACATTTTTAATTGTAAAAAGAAATGCAAGTGATTTTAAAAATTTGAACAAAAAAAATTTTTATTTTGATTATATTCTTCTTATAAAATCATTGACGTTATTTTAAATATTTTAAATATTTTCTAATATTACCAAAAGTGATTAAGATACTCAGGTGTTGGCTTTAGGTAGGGCATTCTATATTTACTAATGACAATGATTTCAATATTATCTAAGGATCTTGTTCACTGTCAGTAATAATTAGTACATAAATTATATATTTAAACAATTTTAATTATCAGCAATCTATAGACAACATATAACATAAGTTTAATTACATAAATATATAACATACGATAAGACTGACTAATTTGCCTTGACACATATTACTTATAAACAAAGTATAAATCAATAAGAAATTTTACATTTTCTTATTACTAAAAGATTAACATTACAGTATATTAATTCCGAAAGAAAAACATGTTACTCTGTAGTGTAAAAAAAACAATATTATATCAAAGATACAATTTTTGATGATGTTAAAATTTTGTTTTTTCTTTGTAATATTAAAGTTATTCACATTGTTACTATTTCAATGTTATTAGCATTGAATTATAAGTGTTATATTACCAATGTAAGTAAATTGACTATCTTCATATCAATGAATACCAGTTATATATATATATATATTTATTGTCATTTATTAATAATATTAATATATTAAAATATACAATGAAATTGTGATTTATTATACATTATCATTCATTAATAGCAAATACAAAGAAATTAGTTTAAAATATTAAATTACAATCATATATTTCATGTCAATATATCTTAAACGATTTTTTAAAATTAATTTTTCCGAATTTCCAGTAAAAGAGACTAATACTATAAATGGAACACATATTTTACTTTGTATCATATCACAGTATGTAATAGAAATCAATTTAATATTGCGCATAAAGTTTAATTGTACTTTATATATACTTCCAAAGCATCCTTCTTACAATATTTAGAAATTATATGCTAATACATTTCCCAATTATACTTTAACATCGCAATTTAATTTTGTAGATGAAATTTCAATTATAATATATAATTCACTTATATTACATATTTTTACTGTGTGTAAGAATAAATAAAAAATATTTTAGTGCTCTATATTTCTTATTAATAAATACGTTTAGTGTAACTACTGAATCTAATGAACTAGTGAACGTAAACTATACAATTAAAATAATAAGAACATATAAGGTAAAAGTACAAGCATACAGCACATTTTATAACAATTTTTCAGTTAGTAAGAATAGACGCATATTTGTGATTGATCTTGACTTCGGCCTTGTAGATCAGCTGCTAAGTGTCTATTTCCCAGCACATTTAAAATGCAAAACACCGTCTATCACGAGTGATCTAGTTTCGTGCAGAAATGTGTTCAGTGATAATTATTAAGGATAACCCCTAACAAAACTGTATCAGACGATATTAAATATCAATGATTATTTGCCACGATTAAACGTCACGATGAACTTCTATCTGCGATGCACTGATAAGACAGATAACAGGAACATACCGCGTGCGTTCAATTCACAGTATCATTAGTTACACATTGATCTTAAGACGATATTCATCATGATTCGCGATCGAATGCCTGATTTGTGCGCTGTTAGTAATGTATTATTTAGCGAAGTACAACTTGCTCTATTCGTTCAATGCGATATTTTCATATATATATTACATTAATTTCTAATTAATTAAACAGTATTTTCTTAATGTATCTAAATACATAAAAACTTTAATTACACGTTAACGCTAAGCACCATCTTCATTTTCAATTTTATATTAAAATTATAACTTGTTTCATTTATATATATATATCTTATTTGTTATACAAATCATGGTCAGGATATTCATTTTGTTTTCCAGACTCGGAGCAATAGCACTACATTTGGTAGAGGATTCTTACAAGACATCCATATCCAGTTAACTCAAAATAAAAAGTTGAAAGAAGTATTACACGAAGTATGTATGTGAACTATTAATCGATCGTTTCAATGTTTAATAACATTAATGACATTGAATACGTCAATAATGTAGGTAGAAGAAATTAGAGTTTTAATTCATCTTATTATGGAAAACATACAAATTGTGAAGAATTTGCATAATAATATTCTATTGCACACAAATAAAGGTAAGTCTTGATTTTATAACTCTTTTTCCTATGTATATACATATATGTTTCAGATATACAAAAGGAACTAGATAGTCGTAGATACACTATTTCACAGACAGCATTTTGCATACAAAAGAAATTGAGAGGTGATTATCTTCTTTCTGTACACTGTAATACATTCTAATAATACCGTCAATATTCATAACTCTAATATTTTTAATCTTAACTAATCAGAATCACTGTCACTTATTAAGTTATTGGATTCGGTATTCTCATAGTAAGATAAATTAAAAAGCTGCCTGGCTTGTGGTGTGCGAACTTGTCTGTAATTTTTGTCCAAGTTTCCAAAGTTTGATAATATTGGCGTACTTGTACTAGGGCCAGGTTCTGGAAATGAATTTTCGCATACATTAAAATTCGTAGTTGTAATACAAGATTGTTTGTGAAAAGAATCGGATAATTGTAATTGCACATTATTATTTGAACATTGAGAAGAACTCGCAGAATTTGCTGTTATAGGTGTGAACGAATAACGATGTAATACGATTCTAGGCACACGAGCCCAAATCGAAGAGTCCAAATCTTTTGGAGTGTTTGGTAATGGTGACAAATTTTCTTCGAAATCTTCGTTACTTGTATCCATGATTTTCTTTGAGTTTCTGAAATTTAGCATCAATATCAGAAAAATAATTTCTACTTTTCTTAACGCCTGAATATCTCTAAAAATATATAATACGTACTTTCGATAATGTTC
Organism: Liostenogaster flavolineata; assembly: GCA_025433975.1. Classification (NCBI taxonomy): domain Eukaryota; kingdom Metazoa; phylum Arthropoda; class Insecta; order Hymenoptera; family Vespidae; genus Liostenogaster; species Liostenogaster flavolineata. Next base: position 18,296 of record JAITYT010002533.1, on the reverse strand, counting down.
AATTTCCTGTTCTATTTCAGGATAATCATGTAGTAAACTTGTAAGTTGGTCTTTATTATAATCATTATATATTTTATTCAAAGGTATCATTATATCATTTTCCAATGGAGACTTCAATATTACAAATTTCTTTTTCAATTTTATCAACATAGGCAGTAACACTTCTAAACCATATTTCTTCATCCCTTCAACAATAACATTTATTGCATTTGTAGGTAATATATTTACATGGTTTACCACTTCGTGTTCTTGATGTTCATCATCATTTTTTGGAGAAAATATCGCGGGTTGTAAGCGTTCATTAGTTAATATGTACAATGCATCTTTCAAAACACAGGCTCCTTTTTGATCCATAATATCTATAGTATCACTATAAATTCCTCCAAGTATCTGTGATGTGATTTTTACAAGCAGCTTAATTTTTCCAGGAGGATCCAAATGTTCTAACATAAAATCATATATAATTCTACGATTTTGCTGATTTTTATCTCCAGGAAATGTCAGCATTTGCTTGTCTCTCTTTCGCATTCTTTGCATATAAAATTTGTGTTGCGATTCGTAATTATTATAATGATATATGCTTTCTAGAAATTGTTGAGAAACCAACATTTTATTTTTTGTCAAAAGTCTTTCTTCTACTAAAAAAACAGTTAATTCTCTTATAGTTTCGTTTGGATCAGATAACATAGACAGTATATGAAAAAAAAATGGTCCTTTAACTTTTACAAAATCTTCTAGCAATAATTGAATGAATATTACTATTATAGCTTCTCTTACTGTTGGACTTGGATCTTTCATACCCAAACACATGTCTGATAAATATGGTTCAACTAATGCAGTAAATCTAACACAAAGGTCTGCTAAAGCTTTAGCAGCATTTATTTTAATAGCGGTGTCTACTTGTGATTCTTGATTTATGTTTTGACGTAACAAACGACCTAAAATAGGTATTACTTCTTGTGCAATTTCACGATCTCTCATTGCTTGTTGCCCGAGGACAATTATTGCTGAAGGCTGTAATTCTCTTGCATCCTTTATAGAATTTGGCAAAGATTCCCATTGTAACAGTAAACCTTCCAAGATTCTTAAAGTAATTGGTGATAGTTGTCTGTTGCAGAAGAATGAAGCGTGTCCTAACGTTAACATAGCTTTTAAGAAATTTGAAATGGATACTGTTATTCTATTGTCAGCTTCAAGAATTTGTTGAATTTCTGTTTCAGAAATATTTATTAAATTTTCCATATTAGAGTACATTTCATTAATACTATTATTATAATATAAATACTGCACTATCTTATCAATTATATCAAGACAAGTACTAATTAGTCCAAAATTAATCTTAAAATCACAAAGACATTCGTAAAGATATTTGTAAATATCTTTCAAAATAGTTTGATCTAAGGACGACCAACAATTTTGTAATATTTGTAAAATAAGACTTGTACGAAAATTGTTTCTTATCACAATCTCTTTGTAATTATCTATGTATTTATCTATATCCGGAAGGTTCATATTTTCAGATATTGCAACTAATAAAACCCATGCTGCTACATCGTTATCTGTTCCAATATGCGACTGTACATTCTTGATAAAGGATTTTCTAATAATATCATCCTTAACCCAACATTTGCATGCTCTTGATAAGTGCTTTCTCATTTTCATATCAGTTAATTTAATTAAAATTCTCCATGGTAAACTATCGGAAGCATTGTGTACGTACATAGAATAGTTTTTGATTTTATTTATCACTAAATCTTTCAACGAATCTAACACTTTTTCTTGTACTTTTACTTCGATGTCAAATATTTGTGGTACTACAGCATATATCCATTCATCGAGAATTTGAGAATCGTAAGGGAAGTTACTTAAAATTATAGATAATACATGTATTGCAAAACAACGTACAGTAATCGTAGGGTCTCTACAACGCCGACTTACTATAGGTGCTATCTTCTCTATCATTGATGGAAATCTAATAGTCAAATTTTTTAATATCTGCAACGCGCTGCGGCGTACTAACGCTCGTTTATCTTCTACTCTATCCATTAGTATCTTAATTATATTGTTCAAATTTTGTGTTGGGGCAACATTTTTTATTACAGCTTCTTTTAATTCATTGTATGAAACAAATGCTTCATCGATACTTTCCGTCACTTCATAAGTACTTCCCTTTATCATAATTTCTATATTACTTTCCAAATTAGTAAATTCAGCGATAGTAGCCATAGCTTTACCTCTTACCATACTGGAACAATCCATGCACCTACTTAATACAGCAGCAATTAGTATTTTTTTCATATTTGTCCAACGAAAAGAATCAGACAGATCGCTACTAACTTGGCACGGTTCTGTCAAAACTTTTCCAATCATTTCTTGAGCAAACAATCTACACGATATTTTTGAATGATATGAAAAAGTGATAATATCTGTGATGGCTTGTATCAAAATTTCTTCTTTACACACTATAAGTTTCAATAATATAGCAATTTGTTTCTGACGAGCTTCCATTTTTTCTGGACAATTTACCATCAACTGTTGTATCAATGTTATTGTAGCTTCTTTCGTTGCCTTTTCATGAGTGATTGACAATATTTTAAGAAAGTGTATAGTACTGTCTCGCATATTTGCTACAATTTTCATTGGCAAATCGGTATAATTAAACATAAAACGAGGGTATGCATATTTAGTTATCAACATGATTGTTAGATCGATAGGCCCATGCCTGGTATTGCACAACTCCTGCAAGGCAGTATAAGCATTTTTACATATAGATATTACTATATCCGTATTTGTTCTTCTGTCTACGTTGAATAGGTTTATGTCAGTTTTAACTGTTGTTACTTCAATTAATGCATACACAGTAGACTCCAATGACTGTGGATAATCTTTCAATGAGAACAACTTTATCATTGCAATAAAATCACATAGCACATTATACAGACCCTTTGTTAATGCGATCCTTTCTCTTTTTGAAAAAGACAACATACAATTATTTGTTGCATCATTGCTAATATCCCAACTTTTTAAATTTGTTAACATATTCTTTCTTTTGATCATAGGAAAGAGATATTCGCAAAATTTCAATGTATCAAGTACTTTTTGATATAAATTTTCATGAAATACGTTAAAAACATTACTCCCAGGTATAGTAAGAAGTGTAAGATACAAACTTGCAGCTTTTAGACAAGAGTGCTTCGCATTTTCATTAGCATTTTCATCCTGTCCATTTTTTATTATATAATATAAAACTGCTAGCAAAGCATGCACATTTAAATTTGAAACTATTAATGTATGCCAAGATACTTCTGAATTCTCTTCTCCGTTTTCCACAGTACTTCCAAGTTCAGCTGTCCAATCCTGTACCACATTGCGAGTTTCTTTCAATAATAATCCCATGTCATTACTTTCTATGAATAAAAGGTAATCATGAGGTGGCGTAGTACAGGTTAGAAACTGTGCTTCCCATACTGATTTCACCCATTCGTCGTCTAAGTCGTTTAATTTGAAATTGTCAAATATTTGTAGAGACTCCATTGCGAACTTCCAACTTAAATCATTTTAAATAACGCTCAATTCTTATAAAGTCACACCACAATAATTATGTAGCGAGATAACCTTAACTTATCATTTGATTAAAAAGCCATGAGACTTCAGGTTATCATTTTTTGGGTACATATCGCTACGGATTTGACGATCCTATTTTTATTGACAATTATACAATAAAATTTCACTAATGATTTTCCGCAGAACATTTCGACAGAAGAGTAATGAATAAACGAATGTATGATAGCGTCGTTCAAAAGCGGGAAACTCTTCAGCCAATCACATTCATAATATAATGAAACATAGTGAAGTTTGGGTGGTTTAAGTAAATACCGCCTAATCTCTAATAACGATATTGACTTTTTAATCAACAGCTACAAAATCTTCATCTAAATCCAACCTTGATTTTAATTGATATTGAACAAAAATATTCTCGATCTCTCGATTAGCATTTACTCCTCTAGTAGCTGGTGTACTGTGCCAAATTTTAAAGATAAATGCTATTTTTAAAATTTGAAAACGCTAACTCTATATTCATCGTTGTAGGAAGAGTTAACACAAAATATTAATGATCGAATTATATATTACATATTGTCGATTTATTGCGATAAATAGACAATTTTTAAAATCTCTACACAATACATTTTCCATGATAATTTTGTAATAGTATACTAACATTAATCTATTAATTTAAATAATTTTTAGATATGCGAGAAGAAATTACTCCAATCGATGATTTAACTTTAAATAGTATAAGGGATGGTCCTGCACACATGCGAATCAAAGCTTTACAATATACAACTATGCTAAAAATGTACTCGGATATAATTGAAGACTATAATATATCATTGGCAAGATATCACGATAAATGCTTATTGCTTTTACAGCAACAGAGAACATTAAGTAATTTATAATATTATTAACAAAATATAATTAATATTTCTTTTTACATATTTAGAAATTATATAAATATATCTATGTCTAGTACGAAAAAATATTACAAGCCAAGAATTAAATGATATGGTTGATGCACAGGAAAATAGTTTATTTGTTGACAATGTAAGCATTTCTAATAATTATTATTTAAATCTTATAACATAATAATCTAAACATATAAAATATTTCAATTAAATATAAAGTTAGTTATCAATATTAATTAAAAATCGATGTTTCAATATTACTATAAATTACAAATTATTTGCTTCTATTTCATAATCTTTAAGTTATAATAATTATGTTCAGATTTTAGAAGAAAGTAGAATTGCGAAACAACAGTTATCTGATATACAAATGCGGCATAAGGATGTTTTAAAATTGGAAAAATGTATTGTTGAAGTCCAAGATATGTTTCATGAAATAGCATTTCTTATAGAACAACAAGTGTGTATAAAACTGTACATAAAACATATATAGTACTGTACATAGACATATAATGTTAAATAATTTAATATTTTAATAAACAATGAATACACGACAGATAATATTTCTTTTAGGGGGACCAAATAAATAATATTGAATATTTTGCTGGAAAAACAAAAAATAATGTTGACACTGGTAAATATGATCTCAAAAGAGCAATGCAGAAAAACCATAGATATAAGAAGGTACATGAAATACGAACCATAATTTTATACATAAATACAACATTATGTTATTAAAAAATATTATTTTTTCAGAGAAAAATAAAAATTGGTATCATCTTAGGAATAATAATTATTTTTATTTTATTAATAGCTATTTTTCTGTAATATTCAACGAAATTCTATTCCTGAAATAATCTTTTAACATACTAATAAAACATATATAATATAAAAGCAACAAAACTTAAATAAAAAAATTGTACACAATTGAGCGTACGGTGTAATTAACATATTAACGTACAATGTTACAAATATTATACAACTTTCTCTATATTTTTATTCCCATAGGAAAGTATGAATTTATAAATTAATTTTATTAATTTCTTTAAACATTTAGTTAAAATATATACATCATAGTTGTTAAAGACACTACGTCGAACAGAAGCGGTAGAGCTCAAAAAACGGACTATTGAATTTTGAATAAAATCGAGAGGAATTCTAAGAGTAGGCAAAATCTTCTAAAATCGACAAAATTTGAAGGTAATGAATTTAGTAACTTGGAGACCAATTTCTTATAGATTTCGACGCGTCGAATTGAGTCTAGCTGCCCGCTTCTCTATAGCAATGTCGTACGCAAAGATAACAGCGCAAATACGTCTTATTTTAGTCAGAAGTCTTTAACCCTTTCGCTTCTAACGCCAGATATATCCGGAATCGATGCACAATATAAGTTACTGAGACGGACGCCATCTATAGCCGGCAGCGTCGCGAGCTAATTTATTCATAGCAGTTCCTCTTGTACGGTTTTCGGCGCGAGGTCTCGTGCACAGGCGGTATTGGTGGAGCGAACCACCGTATCAAAATGTTTAAAATTCGATTCAGACCTTTTTAAGCGCTTTAATCATCGGAAAATAGCACAGTTCACATTTTTACGTCGAATCGAAAAGCTAGAGCTCAAAAGGCGGAGGGGTTCAACAATCAGAGTTTAGTCAATAAGAATCTGACACTTCCCGTTGGCAGTTCGACGCGGGTTCCTACGCTCTTTTTGTATAATCTTATGAAGTATAAAATGACTCTCGCAGCTGACTGATTCGTGTGCAATTGTTGCCTTGTTCGAACGACTCTCAACATTCGTTTTGCTGCGCGGCCGACTCTTCAAAGGCACCGTCTTATCGGTGTTGGCTTTTTTTTGGGGCTTGAAAATTTGTCTAATAAATTTATATATTTTATATAAAGCCACTAAACAGCAGAAAAGCGAACATTTGAAATATTTGAAAACATTAATCCACTAATTGACTGGAGATTTTCGCCGGCCACACAAGTGAGCCTCGACTTCAACCTCGGACTCCGAAAATATCCGTTTGAATGGTAAGCTTCACAATATTCAGGAGTTAGGAAGGACTGCAAAGTCTGTTCTGAGATAAATAAACCCAGAAAAAGGCATCAGACCACAAATTATTGTAATACTTGCCCCGACAAACCGGGCATGCATCTTGGGAATCGTTTCATGAAATATCACACACAAAAATTATAAAGACTAATATTTAAGAAATTATGTTTGTAAAGGTGTAGAGATATATGAAATGTTAAAATATAAAAATGTTATACATTAATTTGTGTGTGTAATGATTTTAAGTCACTGATAAGAAATGCGTCAAAAGGGCTGCGAAACGTCTGGAGTTACTGGTGCGTCGCGCAAAAAAGGCCCGGAGTGCAAAGGGTTAACAAATTCCCTCCCCGTGTTAGTCGCGTGGAGTTAATCTGTACTCTCAGTTCTTCCATCTGAATATTCTTGGTTAAAACTGAGGAATTCATTCCCGATCTCACCCTCCACCGTACGCTTTACCAGGATCGCCTCCTATTTGCTGGCGCTGTATTTAAATTGCCTCCTACCTATAGACTTGGATCTTTTGTCGATTTTGGTCAAAATCCGATTATCCATTTTTTTAACTCTGTCGCTTCTGTTCGACATAGCGCGATTATTTTTGCACAAATGTAATACTTTTTAATCTATTTCTTCTTGATTCATTTTACATCTTACGTTACAAAAATAGTTTTATGGACTATACATTTCCTGGCATAAATAGGTGGAACAATTATACCGTTGCCCAAAAATCGTTGATTTTGATAATTCCACGATCATAATGTATTCTTTTTAATGAAACAAACCATATGTTATTCTCGGGCGTGAAATAATCTATCGTCATACTAACACTACATATAAATTATTTTTGGTAGTGACATTGCAAAACTTTCCTGCATCTTCTTTCCTCTCAATTATAGAGGTAGTAATAACACATTAAAAATTCTCTGTAATTTCTTAAATATTTTTATTTACTGGAAACATATTTTTTTGTTTCAGACTATTTTTCTTAGATAAAATTGTGCTTTTCGAATAATATTTTGCAGTTTTCTATGTTTCCTCGCGCTACTTTGTACTGGCTTTCAGCGCCTTTGATGTGCCTTGCAAAGGAATAATGATGAAAAGACATAGTGGAGATTAATAGAAACGACATATATGATTTTTAACTGTAAACGTGCTACTTAATACACGTTTCATTGATGTATCAAAATGTATTACCTTTCTGTTCCAACTTCAAAAGTTCTTAAACACCATAATAACTAGATATTTACACATTCTTACCAGTTTATACCTATTTTACGTTTTCTTTAACAAGAGTAAGATTTACAACGTTAGGTACAAAGTAATAAATAAATTATCGCGCTTAGAGTATTAATTAATCATTCAAAAAATACTTCAATGGCATCTAAAGATTAAACGCCTATTTTCCTTTTCGTTGCCTACATATATGATACTGCAATATTTCTTCTTCTATTGCTAATTAAGATCTCGAGGTAAATCGACGTATAATATTATATATCCAAATGCAGCATGATACGATGTAAACGTAATATATGAAAATATCAAACGAATTGTTTCTTTTTAAGACTAACAAATATATCATACAACGAGTAAATTCTAAATATCCGACTTGCTCAAATTTGTCGTATATTAATCCTATAACAGTGAGGGCAGAAATATTGTTCAGGATGATCAATGCGCTCGTGAAACTGCTTAAGTCCTGAAAAAAAGAATTTTTTCCTTATTCGATATATACGCGATAGAATAAAATAGCATTTTCCAATTCTATACAATTCATTTTTTTACCACAACTAGGCAAGGAGATAATTCCTTGCTTCATACAAACCAATAGCTCGTTCTCTTCGATGCTAACACATTTGCAGATCGAAGAAAACAATTTCCAAGATTGAAAATGACACCAATGTAACTCGTAAATCAATACTCACTTGTTTCTCTTCGCTCCACTCCATGTGTTTGTAAAATACAATGACAAAATGCAGAAGAATGTATAGATTTTGCCATGTTGGTATGTAAGTATCATATTTGATTCTAGATGTGACCTAGAATGAGGAAACATAATATAATGAAACAACAATATCAGTAATTCTATCGATAATATGACTCTGCGGTAGCAAAGTGCAACTTAGTATCTGGTGTATCCTAAAGTACGCGATCGTTTTAAGTTAAAATGCGATTAATGAGTAAATACATCGTCTAAGACTGTGTTATAAAATAAAACCGGTTTATTTCATCGCGAGATCAACCACTCACTGTTACGATTGTACTTACGGTTCGTTAATGACAATTACATAAGTGTATTTATATTCACTGGTGTACAATTATTAGATTATTCAAAATGCTATACGATTTTACGCCGTATACGCGCCAATAATCTGACCTAATTCGAACGACGTCGTATCATTCTTATTAACTACAGTTATGAAGTAAAAATCGAAAAAATGTTGATAACAGTGCGTTAAGGTAATATCGTAGCGATGCATAAATAAAATTAAGATTTACTTCCTTACGTAATGCGTGAAAGTTGACTATCCACAAAGCAAGATGACCTACGTTTTATCAACTTCAGTCGATAGAGTACAAGTCGAAATAAATTCAAGGTTTACTTTCTACAATTGTGCGTTTAAGTTGATCACTCAGAAAATAGGAGAACCTACGTTTATTTTATGTTCGTCGAGTCCAAGACGAGGTGCACCAGGTAACCAACTGGGACCTTTCCAAATTGCACCAACTTTGTTTACCAATGATTTCATACTTCTGCTCTTATCGATCATGCCCTTTGTATAAAATGCCTGCAACAACCATCAATTCTCAGTTAAAATTTTCCATAGATAATTTGCTTGCGAATTATAATAATACGAATAGTGGTGCAGATGCAGATGTTGGTGATTATTGTTTTCGATTGTATAGTCTATACAAGCAAACAATTGCATTATACTGTTTCTTGACTTGGAATCGCTATATTAAAGCGAACGAACGAACGGTTAATTTTTTCTTTCTAATTACTTATTGATAATTTATTTTATGAACGTAGAATCTAAAATTGAAAAAAATTAAGAAGACCACATTATGCAACTAATACAATCGGTAGTAATAGATAATCCCTTTCTATTTTTTAATTAAAACTTGATCTCCTTTTTATTTTTCTTTGCGGAATATTTTACGGTTGCAATTGATACGCAATTAAATGCGCTAAAAATGCAATTGACTCTCATAAAAGCATTTCCTTTTAAAAATATAATTCTTCCAACCTTTTGAATACTAGAAACGTATATACATGTTCCACACATTTCTTCTACTTCTACTCCAAGAAAAGTTTAACTGCTAAGCACGTATCCATACTTCTTTTCTTTATTCTTTTTTTCTTACTTTCGAGTAGTTAGATTAATTGTTTTAATTATTTTGATACGAAATACAATACACAAAAAATATTTAAATAAAATTGTGAATTGAAATTTATTCATTATCGCGGTTCGCGAATGTCATCCATAGTAAACGTTTAGCTTCGGCATCAAAGGAATAATTTGACTGGACCACAATTGGTTGACTTTCGAATACAATTTATTAGGATGTACTAAATTATCTCAATATTGGATATAATAATAAATGACTAAAAAAAATAAAACTCATATTAATAAATTTAATTTAAATAATTATGTTCTAATAAAATTCGATATTGATGATTTAGTGATTAACGTACCTGTATACTCGTAATTTACGTTAATCACGCATAATCGAATGGTAATTCGATCGTAGTATCATATTATTATATTTTTTTCGTGAATGCGTATTCTCTGATTGGACTATCTAATTAATTATATTAGCATTTATGCCGATCAAACCGGCATTTGCATGATTAATCGATACTCACTTTATATAACGAAATAATTACGTCACGTAAAAGTACACGATACTCAAGAAGATAAAAGGAATTACACATATAACTTGGCGGTAGTAAACGGTAAATAATCCTGAAGTTTTCCGTTCTACAAAACAATGTTCTAAATGGAAGGCGTGCAACATTGAAAGGATCACGCCTTCCGCTCCTTTAGTGTCGTTCAAAAAAACATCAAATTGTTTTCAATTTGGCAAACTTGAACATAAAGAAATTCAATTATATTTCTCGATGATCTGAACGCAAAGTTATATAAATTAAAGACTAAAAAATGACCCTCTAATATATGAACGTAACAAGCAATTGAAAAAAAACAATAATGCTCGATACCTGAAGATAAAGAGGATTGAACGATTGCGGACTGGATACCAAACCGTAAATGATTTCCTCCCTCTCCTGCATAAAGGTTCCAAATAGTCTGTCCCAGATTATGAACACACCGCCATAGTTTGTGTCCAGGCAATATAAATTGCATCCTATACCAGAGAATGTTAATAATATTAATTGGGTATGTGTTCATGTAACACTCTGTTTTTGAATTTAAAGGTACAACTTAATACATTCCAATTGAATGCCAATTCACGATACTACTTCGATGTAAATAAGTATATAAGATACATTTAATGATCTTACGCCTTTAAAATGACCCATTTCTTATTCAAATGAAGAACGTTTTCCTTGAAAAACAATCCTTGCTACAGATCGTCATCGTTAATCAATGTAATCAAATTACTCTTTTTACAATGCTAAATTCCCTTTTTTTGCGAGAAGCTTCAGTTACAGAACACTTAAATCTTTTGTTATTACACGTACGATATTTATAATAGTACAGTTTTGCTTTACCATGATGCACACGATGGTGTTTAGGCGTATTAAATATAAGTTCCAACGGTCCAAGATCGTCAATGACCGTTGTATGGATCCACAATTGGTAGATTAAGTTGATCTGATTGTGAACGATAAAATGTGACGGAGGTATGAAAAGAGCAAGTGGCAGATATAAGATCTAAAATAGAAACGGAACTGTATTACTGATAAGTGAGTATTGTGACAAAGATAATATCTAATTTTTTGCGATATTTCGAATCATAAATAAGAATTTTTCTAAAAGCATGAATTTACGTAAGTATATTCGAAAGCCACGCGAAAAATCAGAGATTAACATTTAATATGTATAAACTTGAGTTGGTTCGATTTAATAGATCGGAAGATACTCACAAAATTGCACCAGTGTTGTAGAATGGATTGCCGTAGACCAACTGCAAGATTGAACTCCTCACTGCTATGATGTACTTGGTGTTGAGCCCACAGTAGAAGTATCTCTGTAAACGTGTAGTAACAATTTAAATTCGTCGTGTAAATATACGATTATGACATAAATGATTAGGGATATGAATTTAACCATGATTGCTGCGGTGTATCCAATAGTAACAGAAGTCCACTGCAAGCGCTGTGATAAACCACGTCCATGTCGAATCCCAAGGTAAATTCCACCAGTGGTATTTCTCATAAATCATTATGTAAACATAATATTCTGCGCCTCGAAAGAAGATACTGAAAGTTAAAAAAAGATCTGGAGTTTTCTTAGACATGAAAACGAAATACATGTCGACGTCTGTATTGGTTCGATCGTTTGAAAATGTCTTATTAAAGCTCAACATCCGATCTATCGTTTTTTTACATTGGTAAAATCAAAAGTTATCGTATATACAATATTACAAATTTCTATATCAGAAACATAAATGATATTTATTCTTACATCGATCGCAGTCAACATTAAATGGATTGGGAATTAAAGGACGAAGCGTTATAAATGCTTACCGGCAAGACTCCTGAAAGATCCAGTGAGACAGCGATGTCACTTGATCGTTCAATCGGAAGTGACCTTTTTTCTTCACAGACAATATCAACTGCTCCAAGATGATGAGTGCGAAGAATGGAATCCATATCTGGGTAACGAATAATTTATACATGTAACAAATTATTAATATTCACTCTTTTCAATATTCGAACCAATTATTTGGCGTGATTTATGCTAGGAATAAATTCTATTTACAAAATTATACTCTGCAAAGGAATAGAGTTAAAGGATAATTAATGGACCTTATGCTTTGTTTTTAAACGCAATTCTTCTCTGTTCCCTCTAATAAAAATGTCAATTACATTGTAACGATAAAAAACCGACACGAGAATTTTTAGAATCAACTGCGTTTTATCGTTCCACGCCTAACTGTGACGCTGACTTTCCCAAAACTACGTAATAATAAAAAAGCCATAAATTTAAACAAAGCAAAAATCACTGTCTAGTAAAACGGAATTGGTCTGTTTAAACCATGCGTTATACGACGTCTATCCTCGTTCTATTTATCGATTTCAACGAGAACAAAGGACCAAGATCTGGCGACTATTCCATCGACTTAAACACGTCGGTTGTTGCTGATTGGGGCAATTACGGTCACGACGTTCCAAACGAATCGTTTTATTTATTTTACTCGAAGAAAAATGACGATCGAAGGCAAACGTAGCGCCTGCATACAAAATCATACTTCGATTCGTCACCGTGATAGCACTGACGTGAATCGCATACAGATTCAAATCCAGCCACGATAGATTTAGTGTACTTTCGTGCGCTCGTATCATTGCTTTGATTGCCTCGTTCATAGATGCGATATCTTCACGAAAATGTTGAGATTTCCTCGCAACGAAGTGCATTACCTCACCACTTTTCCAGATACTTAACAACTCTGTAACGCGTGCCTTACATCGACGGAACTGGACCGTAACTCGAAAATAGTTACGCTTTCTTGAAGCTCAGGACGTCTTTGGAAAAGTCAGTTACCAAATTATTGCGTCAAGCAAGCCACAAGAAACGCTGCCGTTACTACGGTCTTGAGTCGTCAAAATTGTTCGTGGAAAATTTGCAATTAGTAGAAATCGACAGGAATCAAAAAGCGCCTAATCGTTCATTAATAGCCGTGAATATTAATTGTATTTGTTTTATCGGTATTTTGTAAGCGCACATATATTGGTTAGTTAAGCTGTCGTAGTTAAGCCCGATGATTTCGTGAATAAATGCTGAAATCCCAATGGAATTTAGTGCATGGAGAAGTTTATCCTTTGTGGGAGATGAGAATTCTTACGGTGCAATGTTAATTTTATTTTAATCTTAAATTAACTTACGTTAATCTTTCAATTATTTCTGTGTTACTTCAAATTGCAAAACATTGAAAAGGAATAGAAAATACAAGGCGGCTAAGACAAATATAAGTCTACTCTTTAACAAGCATTTGGCCTTACATCCGGTCAATAAAATCGGAAGTTTTTAATTCGTGATCGCGTTTCAAACACAGACTCATTTAAAGACATCCCAATATACCTTGGTACCTACGCTAAAAGCTTCGAGTTCCTCTGAACGAAATTAGAAATCCTTAGTAGGATTTAGTTGTTAGTAGCCTCTAATATTTGAAAACATTTGACAATTTGCGTGGTCTTTCCATAAGAAAGTTATCATTGAAGATATCTGAATATCATTCTGAAAGACTCAAAACTTATGCACTGTTTGCTCTTGATCCTTCGCAGGCCTAAGGATAATTTCGATCCATCGAATATAAACACCAAAACAGCAAGCGTTCGCGTGGATCGGGGACAGGCGCTTAACAGCCCCCTGAGGTTTCGTAAAACCGTTACCTGCTGCTGATAATCCGGCACCTCGTGCGGGAATTCGAAGGTCGTCTCGTAGGGATTAACGAGGTACAAAAGAAGGCCCGCGTGCTTCAAATGATCGATGAAGTCTGCGTGGTGCGACGTTATTGCCGTTTCGTTCATAATTCAAAAGTGTGCTTTAACTGACTGCCAAACTGTAAAAGAGAAAGAGAGAGAGAGACAGAGATATATTACCAACGATGTCACCGCTGCTACGTGGGTGCTATCCAATGTAGTTTTAGTCGACTAACAGCCTGTACGCAACGTTTATATAAGTTGTCACCGTCATCGTGACGAATGACCAAATCAATAAGCACCGAGATACGTGAGAAGCTATCCAACCTGGTCCCTTACACGACCACACAAGTTTAAGACGCAACGAATTATCTCGACATGATCGAAGTAATTCGATTCCAATGACTCGCTCCAAAATTGGGAAGAATTCTAAGACTGAACGTATTTGCTAATAAAGTTTTAACTGCAAATAGAAAATAACTTTTGGTAGAATGTATAAAATACTCGAATTTCCAGAATCACTTTAAGCACACTGATAATCCCAATTCTTAACTGCTCTGATTCTTATCTTACTCGAGAACGACCTCTACCTCCTGGCGCTGTGCCAAAATTGTACGGTGCTTTTTATCGGCTAGAGTGGCTAATAGAAGACTGTGGCTCTTCTGGTACGCGATTGAACTTTTGGAAAAGAAAAAAGAAAATAAAAGCGTAATAAACTATTGCCAGGGAAATTATTCTTAGCTGCAACGCTTCAATTATTATGTCGCGTATTCTCTGATGATGAACAAGGTAAGCAAGCTGCTGAATTTAATGTCAAGATAACGTCGTCATTGCATCAGTGACAGTAGAATTTATTACACATTCTTTAAACTTTTGAGATATTCCAAGATTTTGCTTTAAAAATGTTGTAACAAATTTCCAGTATTATGTTAAGTGGACGCGCGAGAACGGAGAAGGTTTCATAACGATTCATTGTAGTCGATCAACGTAATACGGATACTGCACGTTTGCAGTTCCGAAAAGCATGAGATCTTCGGAATGGACGTGTGTACGTTTCCTTGGTTTTATTGACCGATATACATACTTATATCTTCAATTTAAAAGGCGCCTAATGCTTCATGGAGTATTGCAACACAAGTCATATTGTCCATATCGTATACATGGAAGATAAATATACTTTATCGTAGCGAGCACTTTAGCGTAGGAAGACTCAATGTAACGAAATTAACATTCTTCGAAGTAAGACTCGTCGGTAAATATTCGCGAGAACTGATAAAACGACGCTAATTCCATCTATTCAGCGTTTTAAGGAAAGCAAGAAATTACGATAGTCTACTCACTGATCTTGATAAAACCTTATCTACCGACGAGTCTTGATACGAGACCCTATCGAACGAAGAAAATCTTACATTTTCTAAAAGCTTCCAAAAGATAGGAGGATTCGTAAATTATTTCTAAAAAGGGTCAAGGCTGGGACTTAACTTTATATTTGATAAATCGTTGATTCGAGAGCCCTCGTGAGGAGAAATAAACAATTATGCATCGTCGCATTTGAATAGATGATTAATTTAATTATCTCGACCTTGGTTACAGATTAGTGTCTATCGGGTCAAGGAGGAACCGGAAGTGCACAGAAGTATTCACATCCCTGAAGTAGGAATGTCTCTGAAGAGTTCCGTTACCCTTGACATAAATTGTGTTTTGTAACGATGTAACAAACAACTTGGAATAATATTAAAAAGTTCCCACTCTGCAATATCTCGCTTACTTTTCTCACTTCATTACTTAAGCTGTTATTTATGAAACATTTCCATACCATTTCATACAATTCTTAGATGATCAAGATTTTCTTAAAACCGGTAAAGACAATGCCATAAATTCTCCGGACAAGACTGAAATCTCATCAAAAGAAGCTTAATTTAATCATCTCCATCTTAATAATCTTTACGAATTCATGTCTACCGGGTCAAGAAGAAACTAGAAGTACACAAAAGTACTAGAGTCTTTAAAGTAGGAATGTCTTCGAAGAGTTTCGTTATTATTGTGTTTTGTAATGATCTAACAGACAGTTTGAAATTGAGCTGATGCGAGAGATCGTCCCGCCTTTAAAATTTTTTGTTATATTTTTTCTATTAACTTATTTTTTAATTTAATTTTTCTTTAAATTTTGTTAAAAGAATGAGACGAGCTTTTACATCAACTAATACATTAACAAATTTCCAGTCCACAATATTTCATTTATCTTGTTCACTTAATCTGTTATTTATGATAAATTTATCAAAAGTGTCGAAAATCAAGATTTTTTTAAAATTGTCAAGTACTGATTATAAATAATTTCATCATTTTTTCAGATAAGATTAAAACTGTATCAATAGTAGCGATTACTCGACCAATCGAAAGCTCGATAAAGTCCGATCGATAATTCGTTGTTTTTGTGATTTACCGTGAAACGCGCGCATCGACCGGAAGCCAACGGATCCACAAGCGTCAAACACAAACTCGCGGCTGGCAGCGATCGCACCTCGTACTAATTTTTCTCCGCTGCGAACTCGCGCGAATGAGCATGTCGCGACCGTCTGTGCATTTCGAAGCAGCTGCATTTCATAACGCGGCATTAATTATTTACGCGCAAGCGTGAGCAAAACATTGCGACGATCGACGTTTCACGAGAGAATTTGTTCCATCGATAAAAGCGATCGTCCGTGCCTTCGACCAACTTCGACTCGTAGAATTTCTCGATGAAAAAGGAACATCTCGATGTTCGCTAAATTATCAGTACGATCAGAAAAAAGAAGAAAAAAGGTGAAATTCGTTTAAATCGAGACGAAGATCTCGCGAGGAAAATACTTGTGAAATAAATACCTGAACGAGATCGATGAGATGTTTGACGTAGCTCGTGGCTATGACACGTGCGAAAGCGTGCGCACTACTCTCACGACGCGCACGAGAAAACAGTTTACGAAATTCGAACGATTCGACTGTGTCGAAAATGTCAAAAAAATTCGGTTCTTCCCTCTTAATGACGAGTCATGCAGAGAAAAATCGTGGAGAGAGCCGTGGCAACGTCTGCCCGCGGACGCGTCGGCGTATCAAGTGCGCGTTTACAGGCGCGTTCATAAGCTTCGCACAACGAGGCGAAGATAAGACGACCTTGGCACTAGCTTTACGAGTTCCGTTATTTTTACGCATTCGAATTTCATATTTCAATTTCTCACCTGCTACTTATACCGATTATTAGTCATTTAACGAGACAAAAACTTGTTCATCAGTTAATAGTTTATAATTATGCCATTTTTAAGTAAAATAAGTGGTATTTTAAAAGAAAAGGATGAATTCGCAGCCGTTAAAAGTTCTTGCACTAAGAAGCGAAAATAAGGCGAGCTTAGGATTAAGTTTACGGGACGCGTCCATTTTGGTGCATTACAATTCTGCGTTTCCATTGTTCTTCCACCACTTATGCTAACTCTTATCTAGCTAAAGAGAGTAGTATGCATTTATAAATCAATAGTGTACAAATATTGTCGTGCAAGAGTTTTTCCGTGCCGTCCTGTGATCGGCTAATCGTCGAAAGATTGGTCTTTGTCAATTAGCAATCTATCTTGAATTTTATACTGAAGATCTTTAACTGAATTTCCAAATTTGACTTATTGTTATACGAGTACATGAATAAATCGAAGATTAACATTGTTAGCTGTGACTTTCAATGTTGTGCATTTGATATTGATAAAATCAGTAGATCCTTTGTCAGAGAAATATGATTTGGAACTATTAACCGGTAGGAAACGAAAAATTAATCGCATCCTAAAATTTTCGATATATCGGTCATTCTGTGCGGCCTAAACGTTGTGCGATGCACAGTGACTACGTAATACACCAGCTTCCTTGAAAAATCGCGTTCAATCCCTTTAGTGCGTAATAACGATATGAAATCTATGATATGGAATTATATATGTGTACATTAATAAAGGGAGTCGATCAATGAGCTAAAAAGTCAGAATACCTCCCACCATGACGCAATGACGCGTTATAATTAACTAGCGTAACGCGCGTGAAAAATAAAAACGGAGATGGGTTGTCTTGACCCATTGATCGATTCTACAAGTGCCGCAGGTCTGTGTGATCATCACGGGAATGCAAACGTTCGCGCCTGGATGCACCGAAGGGATCCGTCTAAACCGTT
>JAITYT010002528.1:44456-57826 GCA_025433975.1 Liostenogaster flavolineata | reverse complement strand
AATTGTGTGTATATATATATATATATATATATATATATATATATATATATTTATATTGAGTAGTCAAAAAAACATTGAGCCCTTTTCTCAATAAATTCTGACTTTAAAAGGCTCAATACTTCTTCGACTGCCCAATATATATTCACAATTCTCTTTTTATATAAGGGAACATAAAACACAGATCTTTGTTTTGTAACTTATGACGAAATAATTTGCGTGTACACTTATAAGTAGTCGGATTTTTTACAAACAAGATATATCTGAAAGGCACCAACTGAACTTCTCATTACTTTTTTTTCACCAGAGTTTCCTTTTACAAATCAGTACCTTGTATCTTATTAAAATTGGAAATTCACGTTGAAGAAATATAGCTAGAAAACTACAAAAAGAATGTTTGTTAAACACTCAAATTCTTGTATTATATATATATATGAAAATAATATCGCTATATTTTATGTATAAAAATAATTGTATAAATATTTATTTTAAAAATATTGAAATAAATAACTAGAACCGAAATATATACCTTATTGTTCTTTTGAATATCCTTATTTATTCATAATACGAATGAAATTGAGAAATATTTTGTTCATAAAAATTCCGAGCTTTGCTTATCACATTTATCGTGGTGCTGAATATACTGTACATTTGTTGCTCTCTCGATATCTACAATAGCATCTTCTATGCTAAATATAATCAAAAATAAATAATGTGTGTGCAGATTAAATTATAAATTAAATTATATATTTTAAAGAATATTTTAAATATACTGATTTAACAGGTACCTTTCTAAATAAAAATATAATTTAATCAGAAACGATCTAAATGCATTTAGTATAAATTAAAAAATGCAAAACTAATAAAAATAGTAAATATAAAATATAACAAATGTCATTCCTCACATTCTAGATCACTCTTCATTAAATTTACAGATTGCACATGCTATTTGCGATTGTTATATTGGAAAATAGTATGTTTTTAACACAATGCATACATTAATTACGTTACGAGAATTCATCATTTATGCATTTAAATAATGTATTAGTTCATGTAGTAACCATTAGAGGAACCGGAAGAAATTCATTACTTTTTATACTTGAATTTGGGGCAGTCTTTTTCTCAAAAGTGGATTTGAAAAATGAACCACTTGATGGAAAACTAGTCTAAGAGAAGAGATTATGTTTTGAATTGATATTTAAAAATTTATGATATAATAAAACTTTTTGTGAGGATCAAAAATGCTGAATTACTTTCCAGTCCCCCTAATACATATATGACAGTGATCTATTTTGGATATAGTGACATCAAAATAAAATTCAAACAGCCAATAATTAACAAAATATTACAAACTAACAAATGCGTTAATTACACTAGCCATGTAATTGATACCGAAAATATTGGCGATAATCCTCATCTGTAGGTCAGCTGCTTTGATCTTCGACTATATGAATCTATTTTCATTACATTAAATTATATTAATAAAAATAGAAATACTTTATAATTCTCTTTCTGAATTTTTAAACGTATATACTAACCTCGGACAAAATTGCCCAATTCTCACTTTCACTGTGTACCGTTAAGCGGAGTAAAGCTATTTTTCCCAACTTTTTGTCTACTGTACCTTGAGCAATTCCAAGTGCATCAAATTTACCTATTTAAATTATTTGCCGTTATTACACGAAGCTAATAACTTATAGTTTCACATGATATTTTATACAATATAACATTATTGAAATAAATATTACGATACCAACCTACAATAATATATCCATCCTCTGTTATATCATTATTATTTCTATCTATGGAAGTAATCATCTCTGGTAATACTTCAATAGTTGTATTATAAAATCTATCAGATGGATGTTCAGGGTTTCCACTTCTAAATAAGTACCTAAATTGACACATACTTACTAATATGAATATTAAATATTACGACTACAGAATAAAAAGTCAGAAAAAATACTTACTTTTTTATAAAAATAGGATGTGAAAATTTGAATTTTAAATGATCACCCGGTTGTGGTAATAAACCCCAAAAAAAGGATTCACCTTTGTATGCTTTATGCAATGTATATTGTTTATAAGGCTTAATTTGAGACTCAACTAGTGCTTCAGGATTCTCATGAGCATGATACAATGTTATTTTTCCAAACTGTTTATCCTGTAATGATTATAGATTTATGATAAAAAGAATAATGATTTTCGTGTTTATAATTTATGCAAATTCTGTCACATCATTCTTCTAACATACCTTTAGCTTTTGTACTTTGCCTTTCAGTGACGAATGAGTTCCTATATGTTGAAACAATGATGGCTTGTAATGTATCCATAGTTCTGCTTTAGCCATCTTACAATGTTTCTGTAATAGATTATTACAAAACAAATTAGTTATATAAACGTATTTGAAAATTGCATGAAATGATCAATAATAAGCTCACGCTATCTTTATCAAGACTGCACACTTTTGTTGAGATTAAGTGGTCCAATAACCAATCGACAGGTTTGTCATTATGAAACATTAGAAAAAATTGAACTAACCATGGCAGTTCCACGCATTTAAATAGTTTCCCTAAATTAAAAAATTACTATTATTTTTCTAGTAATTCTAACATAAGTGAATAATACGATACTTTTATTAAAAATATAAAACAATACCAATAAATCCCAATTGGCAGAAATCCAAAATGAACCAATTCTCTTTCACGCTGATCTTTTGCAAGGCAAAAGATTTCATAGTGGTTATAAAATTCTTCTTAGCTAAAATATCATCTTCTAATTGTATATAAAATGTTCCTTTTGTCTGAGCATAAGACATAAGAAATGCAAAATCTAAATTCTGTTTTGATCTCCAAACTACACGTTGATGATCATCGCCTAAAGTGTCTCGTAATTTAGATAAATCTGGATAATACGACGAAGAAGGAGATATTACATCAATTATACCAGCTTCAAATTCATTTGGAAATCTAAAACAACATAGAGTGTCAATGAAATATATTTTATCCTATTGATCTTTATGTCACATAAGCAATCATAATGTGAAACTATCTAATAAATATATATAACATAAAAATCATGCACATAAAGAAATCCCTTTTATTAATATTTTTTATTACCTTCATAGTTAAAACAAGTTCTAACTAATGAAGAATTCCATTAAACGTTACATAAATTTGTTACATTACACATGCAATAATTAAATATGTTGCACTGATAAAAAGTACTTACTGTACTTCAATTTGTTTTGCAACATAAGTTACATAATCCATATCGGTCTGCAAAAAAGAAATAGATGACTTGTTACTTTTTTAATTGTTTCAAATGCAAATTTATTTGTATTTTGTACTTACTTCTGCAACTAATACTATAATTAAAGTATCACCAGCTTCAGCTGGATTCATACGGTCCAATAAATTTTTTAAAGTAGCCATTAAATAACTTTGAACTTCTCTTTTAACAGTCGGTACACCTAATACCATGCTTACTCCGGAACGTCCTTTACTTTGTACGAATGCAGGACGCAAACTATTTGGATCGTTTAAAAAATGTGGGAGGAAATTATATATAGATGGCAACTTTATATTCGTTATATTATTAGATGTTCCATTGTTAATTAAATATTGTAAATCTGGCAAAATGTGATTACTCTCTATAAGTTGGAGTAGTTGGTGCGACAGCACGCTTATTTCCTCCTGACTGCTAATGTACTTGGCGTGCAGATGTTCCAATTTTACTTGTAACTCTGCGATGCTGTTCTGTAATGTCTCTTCTTCGTGTATGTCCGAAGAGGACAGAAGGTTTAAGATGACACATGGTACCAAAATT
Organism: Liostenogaster flavolineata; assembly: GCA_025433975.1. Lineage (NCBI taxonomy): Eukaryota > Metazoa > Arthropoda > Insecta > Hymenoptera > Vespidae > Liostenogaster > Liostenogaster flavolineata. The sequence continues at coordinate 54,001 of JAITYT010002528.1, read as the reverse complement.
ATCGATAATATGATAATGCATCGTCTTCGTATAGGGCTCAGAGCAACAATATGAGACATCGTCATTATATTAACTCTACATGACGATGACGCTTTATCTCAATGATTCAGGAACAACCCTCGCATTGTAAAGTCTCACGGCAGATCTTGTATGCTTTTATAAAAATAATGTAGTATGTACATATTATAATTAACACCTTAACGAGTCTTACAAGGTACTTCTCGACTTCCAAAGGAACGGTAACCACCATTTCATCGAAAACTGTGCTCATTAGTTTTACATTTTACACTGCCTTTATAATCTCGTCCTTGTTGTTATTTTCTCGCAGAAACAAACGGTATCCTCTGTTTTTATTACAGAATAAGTATCGTACATGCTCACAGAAACTTTTCCTTTTATATTCCGTCCCCTAAGAAAATGCCATTCCAATCACATTATTACCGGTTCCATCGATCTTATCGTTATTAATCGTCACGTAAAAACGATCGATTCTATATATCGAGGACGACTGAATTCATTGTTTTGCATGAACAGCACCTTTATTTCGCGAAGCGGACTACGAAACGATTTGGCAACCGGCCAATTATACAATTAACTTTCGATTTCGTCACATGTTGATGATATCCAAATGTAGACGGCTTTTCTTCGTTTTAAGAGATCTAAACTACGATCGACTACACGTTTATACACTTGACGAATATCGAGCTATGTTCAAAATTCTCGACAAGTATCCGAGTTTACAACTAGCCTACGACCGATTCAGTACTGTCATTGACTAGCGTATTCGAAAACACTGAACTATGCGCAGCTTTGAAATTGCACGATGAAAATTCGAAATAAATAGAAATTATACAAGATAAAATAAATACTATGACGGAATACCGCGATTAAAAACATTAGATGATTTTAACAAGTAATGGAAAGTACGTAAAAATATGGCGATATTACCAATAGAATAAATTTATTAATAGACGTGAATTTGAAGACTTAAAATGATACTGAAATAATTAAATATTATGATCAAGAAATACTTCAAAAATGTTTAACGATTCAACAATAATATAAGTGAATAATAATGCAAAAATGCTAAGCTATTTTCTACTATATATTTGATAAATAACTGTACTATTACGTTCGAGTTATTTTTATCTAAACATAGTGTTATGATGGTTTGTTTAAGTAGCTCAAATATGATAATGTTTACCGATTAGGATACTTACATCGATATCGAAGCTCTGAATTATCGACGAGTATCGTTAGCTTGATAATAATCGATCACGTATATCAATTTTTAAAAATTTTAAATTTAAATTAAATTTAAACTTTTATTTTTCTACGTGCACTCGTCGAAAAATCTTGATTATTGATAATGACAAAACACAATGATTAAATGTGAGAAGAAATTCCTTGATAGTTTTTACCTTTCAAAAAAATTGAAAAGTATAGATATCGATCGATTTAAGATTATCTTTGTAACGAACCTATTAATATCTTTCAACTTTAACGATTAAAACAGGGGTAAACAATAGAGAAAAAACATAGTATCACATGTCGTACGTAATTAAATTCTAACAATCTTATAATTGAGAATTATGATATTTTTACAAATTTCTGCTTGCGCGATGCGTTAAAGATAAAGCGTTATCTAGCAGAATGACGATAACGAAGAGAGGATCAACTCATTTATACATCTAGTATATATGTGTTGTTTCAAATGTTCGTAAATTTCGCGGAAGAATATAAAATATTTTCAAATAAGTTAAATAAATTAAATTTTTAATAATCGTCATATCGATGTCATGCGCAACAATGATAAACTTAAGATCGTGTATACGAAGTGATATATATTTTTAATGTATCCATACTGTCATTCCCGGCTTCAAACAAGTGACGCGATATCTATAACATAAATCAATAATTTCTTACCTGGTTTTAGCCAACAAATTTACAATTCACATTGCCATAAAATGTCGATGCGCCTTTATTAACAAAAAATCAGAGTCTGCATATTTTTGACATCGCTTCGATACTTCGTTTGAGTGCTTTGTCGTTAGAAGGTGTATATAGGTCGTCGTTGGCGTGAATCTCGTGGAAAAGCGAAAGTCTGGAACGTAGTATTTTTCGTAAGACACGATGCTATTGTGTGAAAGAGAGAGAAAGAGAGAACAGTTTCTCCTTTTCTCTCAAGGCGAAGGTGATAATAGCGCGGAACTAGTTTCTCTAATTAGCCGGTAGATAGCGCGCTATGTAGTGAACAAAGGAGAGAAAATGATCAAGAAAAAGAAGACTATTTTAAATTTTCTCACTTTCGTCATTATTAAATCAATTTGATATACGAAATAATAATACGTAGTACGATTTACAATGACGTCATTGATACGCGTTCTTTCGTGAACTTAATCTCTCTGCAACATGTTAACAAATTCAATTTCTTGGATTTTTTAATAGGAATTATTCTTTCGTGATAATCACTCAATACGTTTAACAGTTTGAATGCCAAACGGCGCAATAAAGCTTTTAATGTGCCTAAAAGTATCTAAATTTATAAATATATATATTGTATGCATACATACCTTTTATATATATAATAAAAATATTAAAATAATGCGTAGAGATGATTTAAACACACAGCTTTTACTACGGATTAATGATTACTGCTTAAACGGATGCCAGAATAAGACTAACAGTGAAGACAAGTCACATATAACGTATTATATATAAATGAAAAACAATATAATTGCGCTTCTTAACATTTTTAGATACGTAATCAATGAAGTACTATCAAGCGGCTCAGCAATTGTCAATAGAAAAACAAGAAAAATCCGTGGCACTCAAACGGTTAACGCGATCAACACGATGCGTTCGATTTCGATTTTCCACGCTTCTTTTTCCTTTAACGTCGAGTGTTGCTTCTTTCGGGAGAATAAATACGGTGGATTTGCGACAATTCGTGGAGCCACTTGTAAGAATCATTTACTTTTTGAATTGCAATTGTAAATCGCATTAATGATAAATAGAAGATAAAATAGATCGTCTATACCTGATGATCGCCTGGTTGAAATATCAGGTTTGATTAACCTAAATTCCAGACGCATTAGGATCGCATGCTCGTACGTATTATCGTCGTTTTTTAATTCACACTTGTAATACGTCCTGACGACGATTATCTCGTGAACGTTGTTACGTGTCATTTAAGGTATTTTACCGAATGCACTCGATGCGTAATATTTACCGCCTGCAATAATAAGTTGACGTCGACCGTCGATCAGATAGAAGAGGAAAAGTCAAGTAAAATCAAACGAGCGTACGTAAAATGAGATTACATTTTTTTAATCGCTGTATATTATATTTTTAGGACTAGATACGTGAAGGAAAACTGTTATTATCAGAGGATAAATATTAATCAGCAAACACGATATGGTTGAGTCAAGTACGATTAGAAAGGCAAAAATATCGTTTTTAAAATAATAATTATAATCTGTATCATTTGTTATACGACAGAACGTCAGGTAGATGATGTAAAATGACGTTGGATTTTGAATCGTGAAATCAGTATCTATCAACATCATAGATGATCTAACAGGTCCAGAAAACCTTCACTGCCTTCACTGTCCCTTGATCGATCTCTAGCGAGTTTTCAAGGGTTTAGAGTCCGGTGAAGCGTTCTTCTTCAAAGCTAAATCCTCCTAGAGCCACCAAAGATGGAATGGGATTAAAAAGCTAAATAAAATTACGTTACACCAAACTTATAGATATTTTTCGAATCGACGAGTCGATTGCTTGTAATTAGGAGGACGTTTCACTTCAATGATATTGGTGCCAATTGGGATGTTTCGTTGAATCGAGATCTTTTTGCAATGAATCATCAGGCGGCCGAGTTCGATCGTTTAAAAAATTTGTCTATAGAATTCTGAAGCCGCATAATCCATCAGACCTGTACTTCCTTGCTAATAGATCAGGAAACAGCCCAAGGAGAAACACATTATCATTTATTTCGTGTTTCCAACTTCTCCGTCGATCTAATAATCATCGATCTTAAGACAGGTGCAGCCAAAAAGCCAATCCACACGACGAATCGTTCACGATAGTTGTGCAAATCCAAGTGTGACTCTCTGACTCACTACTGGGTTCAGTTACCTTGCCTTTCGTTAAGCAGAGTAACGAGAACCGCCGGATAAAGATCGAATCGACATATTTGCCTTTCGAAAAGTGAAACGAGTAGCAAATTTGCTTTTCTTGTCTATCTGATCGTCTCGTCCTCCACAACCATTACTATTCGATCAACACGTGTTGAACATGCCGTTGGATCGATTATGTAGAATCGTTCATTCTATGAGAAGACAATTTTTGAGATGGAAAGATTATTATTAATACATTGATAAGTTATGAAAGAGGAAGGGACGGACACTAGGCTATTACTCAAAAGTTTGCTTATAAAAGAGAACCATGACGATTTTTCGTGGCGCATAGCGGTACCCTTGCGAAAGGGAACAGCATTTCCGCTATTCTTAACATTTATTATCGTGACGTAAATCAGTGTTTCTCAAGAGTCGATTTGTTCGTGTGCCGAGATTCACGTTGAATTTACGAGGACATGCAACTTGCACTTTTTCATCAGCCGAGCAATTTTATTGTTCGTATGAATTATAGGATACAACGTTAATTCTCTGAAACATCTCGATATCACATTCTTTATCAAAGACTGTCATATATTCATATTCTATTCTCATGCACTTTTTAACTTACCGACGCACGAACGGAGATTCAACCCTGCAGATACGAGATTAATTGTGTGAGAAACTTCAAGAATTCCGGAAATCAACGAAAGGAAGATTAATGATGCGAAGAGAGGAAGCGGCTGATTTTATCGACAGAGTAATGATTTCACTTAGCGTATCACGCGTAAGCACAGCTATGATTTAACAACTGGAAACTGGAGTTAGATCTCTCATCCAAATTTGATCAATATTAAAAAGAAGCTTAATTTCCGCAAAAATTAAGAGCAATCGTATAAAAATATACGTTTATATCTACTTTCTTAAAACAATATTACAATTCAAACTCCAATGTTTGATCTGAGCGATCGACTCAGTTTCGATTCGTTCCTCTTCCATGGAAAAGTAGGAACTCGATACCAGCAAATCCCGCGTAAGAATGAAGCGATGTGCGCAAATTGCGAAGAAGAGGAAGAAAAGTAGAAAAACAAAAGAAATTGTAAACAATCGGGTGACAAAGCGAGGGTCTCTTCGTCGTAAACGGGTAATCGAGGTCGTCGGAAAATCGATTGTCAACGGTGCGCACGGTGGTTTAGAGAAGGTCGACCCACGTGTTCTCTCGGAATAGACGGCGCGCCTTCGTCATTGGATAGGCAGTGGTTCACGCGGTGGACCAAACTCCCTCCATCTCTTGCGTTGTTGCTTTTCGGTTCATCGGACGCGTCTCATCTAACGCAACACGGCCATAACCCCATCATCCACCACCACCACCACCACCACCACCACCAGCATCAATAGTACCATCACCTCCTGGAGAATCGATCTATTAACAGAAAGGACGAGGTACCCAACGCGTACGTAGATCCTTGATGGCGATCCATGAACATCGTTCAATGCCACCCTCATGCCCCGCCCCTTGGACACGAGTACTTCTCGCCTCGACTGTGGTAGAAGGGGTAGCGGCACGCCGTCGATGCCTATATAGCCATCGAGCGTCGAAGCCGAACGTTTCAGTGACTTCTCTCGTCTCGGGATTCGTTACGTTCCTTCTTCATCTTTTTCATCGATCTCTAGACTCGAGACAACTTTAACAGTCATGGCTAAGGGGAATATCCGTTCTCGACTGATCTTCTTTTGTTTTGTGGCCCGACGTACAGATCAATGTTGATTATCGAACATCACCGTTATCAGACAACCGAGTATGCTGCTGATCGATTTTGAATCTGCAGTTCGACTCAGACGCGTCGTTTGATCAAGAGCGGAATTCGGACTCACGCGATCTAATTAAGCAGCTCTAGAAACGTCTGTTTATGACTCGACGTAACTTGACAGATCTGATCTATCTCTATACGAAGCACGAATACAGTTACATAGATACGTTTGTTGTACATGTAATGGAGTTCGCTATCGCGGTTTTCCAGTGTCTTGGGTATTCTCGCATCGTCACGACGACACTGAAGAATCGTGTCGATCCAAGAAATATCAGTGATTTACACGTGCCTAAATCGCTAGACTTTGACTTTGATTCGTCAATTTCCATGTTATTTCGCGCTAGTTTCGGCGGATGAGCGATGGTGACGATCGCAGCAGTGCTAGTGCGGTAATCAGTATTATAATTATCAGTGATCGCGATAATAATCGTGAGCAAGTTATCTACGTTTTCTTGGCCAACATCTTATCAAGATGTCACCTCAGGAGAAACGTAATGATGGGGTTTCGTTACCCACGATAAAGGTTTCCACGAGCAACGATGATGATGTTGACGGTGGTGATAAATCAAACAACGGTTGCACCGACGCCACCAAAAAGACCAATGGCGAGTCCTTGGCAAATAGAAAGCAGAAAGTCGTTGCAAACGGCAAAGACAAGAAGGACATGGACTTCGACGACTTGCTGCCGCACGTCGGCGAATTCGGCGTCTATCAGAGGATTCTCTTCGTTATGATGATTCCATTCGCCTCGTTTGTAGCTTGGGTCTATTTCTCCCAGATTTTCATTACGCTCGTACCGGAAGATTATTGGTGCTGGATACCGGAGCTGGAGAACCTCACTGCTAGCGAAAGGTGAACCAATAGCATTCGATCTCGTTCTCTCGACGGAATCTATCTTTAATTAACGCGACAGTCGATAGATTGTTATGTTCGTGTTGTTATAATTGAATGGATTGTTGAATTATAATTGAAGCGTTGTTAAAATTTCACTTAGTTATTCCTTCATCTCTTTTGATTGCTCTTTTTATTTCTTTTTATATTATCGAATCCATTTCTTTATTTTGATATTTTCAAAATCAGAAAAGATTTTCGTTCGATTCTCTCACACTCATAATTATAAAGTTGCCTTTTTCAGTGCAGTAGTATGTCGAAACTTGATTTTTTTATTCACTTTTTGCTCCAAATTCATGCCGCTTAGTATTGCAGTTGATCATTTAATAATTGATGTATGTTACACAACAGAAAAAAGTAATTAATCGTAACTTTTGCATGTTCGGGAACAATTCACGAAGAATTTTCTAACGTCATTGTTCTAACATCGAAACGTTGAAGCTATCTCTTCTTGTATTTAATCATGTAATTTTATTTTGTGAGTAGGCAAAAACAACTGGCTTATTTACGATGACACGCTATTGGTCAAACAGCGGCATTCCTCAATATTGCAAAAGTCGTTCGTCGTTCGTAGTACATTCATACATTGGTTAATACATTCGAAACATGCCGACTTCGTCATCTGCATGGCAAAAGATGCGCTTTTGAAATGGCAGGGTATTTTGCACGGTCCGTCGTCGTTATTCTCTGCGAACCATATAAGAAAATAATGGAGAATGCTTCTTGATGCAATCGAGAAAGATGGGACGCATTTTGTAAGATTTTTATTACACATTACGGATGGAATCTTATTTCTTGGAATATGCGACACTTACAACCAGTGCTTCTTTAAGAGTACCAAGTGTTGTGGCTAGAACTTTCTATTTGATCTTGAACTATTGAGCGATTGCGCAATACACGGTTGAGCATAGATTTTTAATTTTAAAGTGGTAAATCCAGATAGGTATATCCAGTGTTAGATCATACGAAACGTATCATTTTAGATCACGGATGTTTTTAGACCACAGAAGCAGTTTCCTCTGAATGTACATTTACATCCGGTATACGGTATTAAGAACGCGATTAAAGAACTTCTTCCTCTTTATATTCTACGATAACAAAATTGTTTTCTAAATTTTATCAATCTTGGCATGATCGTGTGTGCACTTTATTTTAGTAAGATCTCGAAGAAACGATCTTACTTCGCAAAATTACCTTGAAAAAAATATTTGATCTTCTTAAATTTCGCAATGTTTAACGTGCTAAATCGAATTGTAGAAATTCTGAAGCTAATAAGCGTCTGAATCGCTTGTACACACATAACGTATTTATTTAAGTAGATAATTATGGCTTGTAGCAATACAAAAGATTGAACATTAAACTGCACAGAAGATGAGATAAGGTCATCAATTCGCGGGAAATATGCTTTGAACTTTTAAGTGCGGAAAAAAACCCGCGTCTTGTGTGCGCATTATCATCTTCTATTCTCATTCGGTCAAGCAGAGATGAGCAAACGAACGAAAAATTATGAAATAAACTATAAAATATAATATATTATAATTACAAATACAAATATCCCGTCACATAGTTCCGCGCTTTTTGACATCATTTTAGTAAACTCTGTCGAATTTAAACTATGTGTGCGATCATCATCCTGATAAGCAATCACGTATTTTCCCCGTATTAAAACGTGCGCTAGAACTCTTCGAATTATGCGTTTCCTGTGATTCTATACAATTCACTATCGATTCACATCTTTTTATTAAAGTATAGAACGAGTAAATATTCGTCGTTTATGATCGAATTAAAGAAAAATTTTGAAAATTACTGAAAATTGACCCAAAGAATCTGATCGAACGCGGTTACTCGTATATTACTTCACTTCTCGTTACTTTCACCGCTCATTCCGACGATCTTATGCGCAATCGGTGATTTCGTACATTCGCCTACAATAACACGATCTCGCATGTAAATGCAATTGAACAAGAAGATTAGAAACTACGAGGAGAAACGGGTGGCAAGGATCACTATGCTCGACCGGATCGGAGGACTTCGTTCTCACGATCGACTTTTTGTCGTTGACTTTTCTGTCGGCAAGAACGAATACTACACGCAATTTTTATTACAGTGAAATAAACCATTCTATTACGAGTAATCGCTTCCTTAAACACTCGACATTCTGAAATTTACATGTAAATACTTCTCGAGAGCTATATCAGGAGATTGATCACGGTAATCGATTCGTTGTAATCACTGACGTGTTGTGTTCTTCGATCGATTTACAATAAATTAGTCTATGCGTTTTCAAAGTGTATTTTTAAAAGACTCGCTGTCTAGGATCGAATAGTCAATTTGATAAGATTTCCCCCAAGGGGAACAAGATTCGCTCGTATTCTTGGCCAATCTAAAAGAGGCCATGAAAGTACACGCGAAAAGATTATAAAGAGCAATTTTTTACATTTTTAAGACTTCGATATTTAAAGATTAGCTTTTCAAGCATTCTGAGATGCAAACCGATGCAGAAGAGGCCATGAAAGTGTAAACGCACGTGAAAAGATTACGAAGTATAATCACTCTATTTTTGGAAGCGCTTGCAGATCTTCGTAAGTGTAAATAGAGATAACGCGAGTCGTAGATCGAAGGAGTTTGAAAATCTTCGAAGACCTTGAATACAATCGCCTGCGTACGAATCCGTGGCCTCGTTTCGACAAAAAAAAATGCAAAAGCTTCTTTCCTGTTCCTCCTAATT
>JAITYT010002528.1:25069-44344 GCA_025433975.1 Liostenogaster flavolineata | reverse complement strand
CTCTCTCTCTCTCTCTCTCTCTCTTTCTTTCGGTAAGTGAACTTGGCTTGACGATATCCTTGCGAATTAATTACGAAATGACGTTAATCGATATTTATCGATCGAAAGTCTCGTTGCTCGATTTCCACGAAGCATACGGTCGAGTTATGTGATTAATCTTTATTCGTGACGTTTGTCTTATTCATTGGTCATCAGCTTCAGTCTCGAGGGACATAATTCGCCACCTGTAAAAAAAAGGATGGTTAGTCACGATGAAGAAATTCTTGGCGAGACAGAAGATTATAATAGCCATCTGCAAAAAAGATGATAATTAGATACGGCAGAAAACTTCTTACCAAGGAAAAAAAACAAGATGATTACGTTTCCATCTCAAACCCTTTGACCTCATTAGATAAAAATGACGAGCCCGATCTAGTGATAGCTAAAACTGAACGACGCATGATTCATTTTCAATACTTTATATTACCGATCCCATATATGACGATAGAGTTTTCATCTTTTTCTTTCCAATTGTATGTAATTGATATAACGTTTATACAATACTATAATATATAACATTAAATAATGATTAATATATATTTAAGTAACATAATAATACTGATTGTGAAATTTTATATCAATTTTCGAGATGATGCGTTTATTTGTATTTCTTTTTCTAGAAATTTCAGCGTGTTTCTCCCAATTTTTTAGATATGTACAATACTTTCCGTGTTATATGGAAGATCCAAATGCTTTTGTAGCCACCAATAAGGTATCAAGATAACTCGCAAGCCTTCGTGATACGCGTATTGTTAAATAAAAAATGGTTTACAAATTAACTCATTAATACCGCATTCCAAAGATAAACGGATAACAAGCAGCTAACGTGACGAATTGTTATCGCATGTCAGCATTACCTGTACCAATCTATCGTAACAATGAACAGTGTAAAGTCAGAACAGTTTATGAGAAAAATAAGTGTTGGCAGTTTATAATATTTATATATTAATTTAAGCATAATGGCAAAACAACAACGTTAACGATTAGTGACAAATATTTAATCTCCGAGAAAAAAGCTGTACGATAAATCAACGTCATTCCTTCTTTTGTTTTAAAATGCATCATACAAAATTTTATTATTACTTGCTTGGTTAATAATTAATTAACTCACGTGCTATCACTGGAAGATAAATATCTAAAAAAGATGAAAAAGGTGATAAGCAATCAGTGTCTTATAAAATACGAAATATTAAATATAGAGGTTCATTCTTTTGCATATACATTATAAAAGACTGAAACATAAATTAATAAATAAATATGAAGAAAATATAACGTGTAAGGATATCTCTAATTCACCACAAAATCGAAAAATAGCTAAATTTGTAAGAATTAATTACATTTTTTAAAACGAGTTTGTGCAATTAAAAAAATTGTGCAGAACTTCCCTGCATATGCACAAAGTTTCATATTTTGTTGAACATCTTAATACAGTCACGCACAAGCTCTCTTATCTTTCTTTGTTCTTCTCGTGGCGATCAACGTGTTTATAAGTATTAAAATGTCGATATTTCTGTTGATTAAAATGCGAGTAAAATAAACAACTTGAAAGAATTAGTCGTTCATCGTAAAAACTGTCAATAGAAGACGTTCGTGTCTAATCCCTGATTTCCAACGCGAATTCCAATCGATGCCATAAAGAAAGGAATTCCAATGCCGATGGAGGAATCGAAGTATATTACACGTTTTTCGCATGCCTCGAGAAAACAGTGTGCAACGTGCTTTTAACAGAGAGCAACATGTGCGACTTTACGAATCATTGATCGACGAGAGTTCAGCCGCAAAGTGTCGGGGTAAAGTGCATCGAAGCATGTCGCGTTAATAGAAAGTATGGACACGATAAGTAAAGCCAGTTCGTATCTTGAAAATCGTGTTGATTCGCTTACAAATAAAAATTGTTAAATATTCGATGTTTAAAATATAAAGGATTTTTTTTAAAGTACACTACGCACGAGAGAATCATTAATTATAGATAAAATAATAAAATGATATATAAATAAAATTAAAAATAAAATGAATGTAACATAACATCTTACAATCTAGATGCGCAGTATTCGTTAATGTATTTGTATAATAATATACGTGTAATGACGGTATAAACGAAGAAAAAATACGGAAACGTTTTTCTTTTTCAATCGATTTCTCAACGCAATATACGGACAGAACACTCTTGTTACGAACAACGATGTATTTGAAAAATCGATTACGCCGGTTACGTGTGTTCGTGATTTTCAAACACACACAATAACAACGCTATGGAAATTCGAATGTCGCGCATCAACACAACGAAGAAAACTATGACGTCTTGAGAAATGCAAAACAAGACACCACGTGAGCATGCAATGCCTCATTTGTAACGCGGACAAAGAAATGTGTTAGAATGAATTTTTATTTCCAAGGATACATCGATTACAAGGTACTCAAATAATGAAATTAAACGGAAAATTAAAGCATCTTCAGCATCTATTATAAGTCATTAATTACTATACTTAGATTCGATGCGTATCGATGTTCGAATCATTCCACTTGAGCGTGAAGCAACTACGACGAGAATAGATATAAATTTTCCAAAGAAGATATGATTTTTGCACCCGTGAATAAGAAAAACAATAAATATAAATATAAATGGGAGTTTTACTTCTCTCGAAAGATACCTCGATTTTGTCTTAACTCGATCTAGTAAAATCGTGCAGTTTTACGTAATCCTATCACGATTAGCCATCGTGAACAGGATCTTCTTCACACTGTAAATGCGTGGCTGATCTCGCGATAATAGATACCGTAAACTGAAATCGATTTTTATATTTGCTTCCTGCAAAGTAATATCAATACCTACCATTTTTAGCACATTTTAAGCAAATAAGCTTTGGCAACCGTTAAGTAGTAGAAAAAAAATTACAAATTCGTAATTGTTGACGATACCTTAACGTAACTGTCGCGTTCCAGTCCGAAATGTTTCTTCGCATCAGTCAGGTACTGTTTTAACCATTTATCGCAACGTGAGTATTTGCTATGACCGAAAGATAAGGAAATTGCAGCATAATACAAAAAAACTATTGAGACGTTTTGTCTTTTTATCTTAACAATTCAAACGACTAAGATAAACGAAGGACAAATTCGTAAATATTAATAATCATACGCGATAAATTCAACGTTTCTCTAATCTTATATAATAGTAATACACTTGAAAAATCGTGCCTTGAAGTTTCCTTCAGTTAGTTTGCATAATGGAAAAAATTTATTTGTATTGCTCTAAAAGAAAAAGAAAACAATCCCACGAATCTAATCTGAACTTTTCTTCAAGATTTAAAGCTCGCTTCTCGTATTGGACAAAAAAATTCCATCATCCGTTAGAAACTACAAAGAAATTGCACCACAAGTACGAAAAGAACGGTAATTGTCTCGTGAGAAAAGAAAACCGATGCTCGCCTTCTGAACTGACGACGATCGGAATTGTTCTTTTTTGTTTTTTTTTTGTAAATTTCGTCTCTGCTGTGACCATCGATCTATATATGTGTATATATGTATGTGTGTATGTGTACGTGTCTATTTATCGATTATCCGTGTAGAATTGCATGTATTGCGGAGTGCGCGCTCGAGCATAGAAAGTGTGGAAACTCATCGAACGAAGGTCTTCGCCAACCAGCTGTAATTCCATTGACCTCGGTTTAACAACTATGCAAGTGGCTATCGTGTCGTCGAATAAGATTTTTTTATGCATTCTCTTTTATAAATACGCGCATTTCCTTGTGCAGAAGCATTTGTTATCTTTAATGTCAATGGACGTTGTTGGCGATGTCCGCGTTCGCACCGACTGCAGAGAAAGGATCTTCGATGGAAGATGGTATCGCATTAGCAATTTAAAAGCGTTTCTTAGAGATTGTTAGCGATTATTTCGAAGCGACTATTTCGAGGTATCATCGAAGGGTCGCTTCGTTGCCTACCTTTGGCCCACTCTCTTAGATAAAAACATTGTTTCGAGTTTCGTAGTCGACGTTGCTCGAAATCGACGCTTTCATAGATCTCCATTACGAAAAGTTATATAAGACTCAGACGTACATAAACAATTAATTATGCATATCTTTTCATATACAATTTTCTGCATACCTAATTAAAAAGCATCGATCGATATGCAGTTTACTTGGAATAATACGTTTCTCGTTTAGAACGTATCGTTTCAAGGTTTTTAGATATAATCGTCGATATAACGTCGATTAAAACGGAAAATTTAAATAAAAGATACAGTTACTTCTTTTATACGTTATTAACATAGGAGAACATTTTCCTTTCCAATATACGTTACTACGAGGGTGTTACATCAATGAACTACGCTCGAGTCTCAAAACGATTCGCTCTAAATACGAATCGAAGCATTCCAAGTCGTTTGCCTGCTGACAGTTCGCAGACTTTTGATTATCTCGTCGAAGAAACTAGTTTCGCGATCGTCATTTATATTTCGACACGTTGCTTTCGTGTATTAACGACAATAACGAGGCAATACGTAACTGCAAATTACGAAGTATGGAGTATCTACCCTCGGGCGACATCCTAGGAACGAACAAATTATCCTCTCATTTATGGCGTCGTAGGATTCAACGATGTCGACGCGTTTGCCTGAATACATCGTTCCGCTGATCTCAGTGTAACGGTGGTCGAAAAAGATATTTTTCTTGTTATTCGTATTTTCTTTTTATTTATATCGATGGATTCAATGACATTGTCGCATTAAACTTTGCCACTGTATCTTTTTCTTGCGAATTTCTTTCCGCGCTATCAGAAGTACTATACAGCTGTAAACTCAAGCAAAGTTTAAGCACGTACTCGATAGTTAAATGGGAAGAGATAAAATACACGAATCGAAAGCATGATACAACTTCCATCTAGTCCTTGTTCGCACGTTCCTTTCATACGACTAATACTTCATTCTCGATCAACTTCGCTTCCTTTCACGAAGGAAGGAGCATTCTAATGGGGAGCATCCAAGGCAATATCCAAATACGTAGCTGCGCATATCTGTTTTAATGTATCGTTATTAACGAGACGTCTTAGTAGACCTAAACAATATGTTAACTCTAGACTCTTCATAACGAAATTGGCCAATCATTAGATTCAATACGAATGAGAATATCGATAAGAACGATACCAAGCCATGTTTGCTCGCGTTTAAGGGTTTTCTCGATCGATCGTACTTCATGGGATCTAAAATTCCAGCAAACGTTCGCATAATTTCCTTTCTTTGCCTTACAGACGAGCACTGGCCATTCCCATCGAGGGCGAAGGTTACTCCAAGTGCACAATGTACCATGCAAATTACACCGAAATCCTATCGAACGGAAATAAGAGCTTTGCTGATCCTGTCCGGCCAATAAAGAAATGTCAACACGGTTGGGAATTCAATCAAACGGAGATACCGTATTCCACTGTAGCGACCGAGGTTAGATGCCTTGCAGATACGATTGACAGGTTTGAAGCGACGTCGGTGTGCCCACGGCGCGCACCTAGCTACTGATCTCCACCGCTTACCATACCTACCTTGTCTTTCGATTGTACAAAACACTGCGCTTCTTTTAAACATATTTCACATCATCGCGTGTATGAAAAAAAATGATTGAGCTAGCTAGGCAAAATAGATAAATAAGAAATTTCGAAACGAATTTCTGAATCGAAAAAAAATGTGGACTTGAAATTTGTCTAATCCCTTTTAAAGATTATTCCAGTTATACGATTCACTTTTATGTGATGATTTACAAAAATGGCGTCTTGTATAACGGAAAGTGCGATATACAAGACAGATTTAAGTCTAGGGTGTGTCTGTTGATTTTTCGATCATTTCGAGAAAAACGACAGAAATAAGCTTAAATTTAATATAAACGATATCGTGAAGTGATGTCTAGACATTGATCGTAAAAAATAAGGTTTTACGAGGTACTGAGCTGTAACACAACTGACGTCATTGAGATTTTCGTACAAGATGAGTCACATTTAAACCGTGTAAATGCTATATTTACGAGACTATATAGGAACAAAGTAAATTATAAACTTTATCGCTACTAGTCGGAGCGTAAAAGTGAACGTAATTCTTCGTATTTAATGCATAATTCAATAGTATTATCTCTTATCGATTTAATCGGTAACTCGCTTGAGAACAATCGTTCTCGACGATCGTGCGAACGACGAATGAAATTCTCGAAACTAAATGAAACAGTCTTACGTTCTTTTTCCATTCGATTATTTAAGGTTCGATGAAAAACGAGTAGAAACAAAAAATATGTTACGTGTTAGTTCGGATGGGTGTGCGATGACAGCGCCCTGCCAACTACAGCTCAGAGCATATTCTTCGTCGGTGCGATCTTTGGCGGCTTGATCTTCGGCTGGATCGCAGACCGATATGGAAGAATACCGGCGTTGGTCGGTGCGAATCTTACCGGCTTCTTGGCAGGAGTGGCCACCATATTCTCAAGAAACTTCCTGGAATTCGCCATTTGCCGTTTCTTCTTCGGTTTTGCCTTCGACAACTGCTTTACGATGATGTACATTCTAGGTAATTATCAGACATCGATTCAACTTGCCTAAATAACAAATTAATTGAAATAAAAGGAACGATCGACGTACATAAAAATGATTTATTTAACGTTTCTTCGTTGTCATCTGATTTCTCGTGGTGTATTTTAAGATGCACTCAATCGGTGAAATAATAGAAGTTCGAACTCGAAAGACATTCATCGATGATCGCGTCGATGAGATAAGTAATTACGAAAGATCGATAAAAGCTGAATTCAAATATTTCTTTTTTTTCAGTATTAGAATACGTAGGACCAAAATGGCGTACCTTTGTGGCCAACATGTCGATAGCGATTTTCTTCGCTTTCGCTGCATGCATTTTACCATGGATCGCTTATTATCTGGCCGATTGGAGATTAACGTGTCTAGCTACATCGGGTCCATTGATTCTGTCGATAGTGGCGCCGTTCTTGATACCTGAAAGCGCAAGATGGTTGGTCAGTCAAGGTCGCATAGACGAGACCATCAAGATCCTTAAGAAATTCGAACGTATAAATGGGACCAAGGTTCCCGATTCCGTTTACGAAGAATTCCAGGTGAGTGATTTGGAAAGAGAGATTCGTGAAAGCGATTTTAAGGCAAAGTGACTACCAATGTCATTGACAAATTTGTGATCCGTAGGAAACGTGTGCGAGATTACGGAAGGAAGAGGAAATAGACAAATCGTATTCCGTCTTGGACTTGTTCAGAAGTCCACGATTACGCAATATCACGATATTATTTATCGTTATATGGTGAGTTCTCAAAGCACCATAAGTGCAGGAAACTTCGCGTTAAAAATACAAATTGTTCACCACAGAGAAATATTTGATCTAGAAAGATTACACGCAGACATTCTATAAATATAGAAGAAGAAAAATATTTTCTATCCAATCAACTTATTATCTATATTATATTATTTTATAAAATGCAAACTACCCTTCTTCTAATTTATTACAGAAAACATAATTCTATAGAAAAAGATGGCATTGACTTCCGAGACGGAAATTGTAAAAACTTAATTTACATATACGCGATAAAAGGATCTTGAAAAAAATTCGGTTGACATTTAGCATTCTAACAGCTCACGCGATCTTCTCTTCCAAGCATTTGACATTTTCATCATTTTAATGCGATTCACACCACTTGTAGCTGTGAAATCATTGAACCATGGAATTCAATCTGCCATATATAAATTCATTGCCCACGTTTTCCAAGTTCATATTTTTTACAAAATCTTGAGTCACGGAAAGCCTTTAGAAAATTGCGAGTTTATACCGTCACTTTCTTTTTGTATCGAAAGAAATCGAGTAAAAATTAATCCGACGAATCGTTGTAACTCGATCTTTTTCCTTTGTTCGATCTTTGACGAAAGGATGGCGATTTCTTTGGTCTTCGATGGTCACGTGCGTAACGTCGATAATCTTGGTCTGAACGTCTTCGTCACCTTCACGATAGCTGCAGCGACCGAATTACCAGCCGACACATTCTTGACTCTTGTCCTCGATAGATGGGGAAGAAGATGGCTGGCCTGTGGATCCATGGTCATATCGGGCATCTTCAGTCTTTGGGCATCCGTGGTTACGAACAGTAAGTCTAACACACCGATATCGTCTCTTCGCCTAGAATCTAACAAAGTACTGCGTGGTAATCGACCTAAAATCCCGTTTATATGGTAAACTTCGTAGTATTTTAAAAGAATAAAAAAACAATCGTAAGGTTTACTCTTAAGGAAATAAGCGTAATGGAAGACCTACTAAAAATGATTACTGTTATATTTACTAAAGATGCATCTTGGCAATTGTTTTATAAAATACCATATAAAAAAGAAATATAGAGCTTAATATTCAACAAATATTCTCTTTTGAGATCTAAGGATACATACATATAATATTGAATTATAATAATAGTTTCATACGTTAATATGTATTTGAAATCATTTTAAATTAGCTCTAAGAACTTGGTCACATCTTCGAAAAATGTTCTCGAGTGCAAAGGGTTAATTCAAGGTGTTGGGTATTCGAGATAATTGTTTCAAAGTTTCGAAAGTTTGATTAATCCTCGATTAATTATTGTTAATTTGAAGTCCTCTTCTTTCCTTTTTCATAATTCTCTCTTTCTACAGAAGTTTACGCGGCCACACTTGCCATCATGGGCAGATTTTGGGTGAACATATCTTACAATATCGGCCTGCAATATGCGGCGGAAGTCCTCCCGACCGTCGTAAGGGCGCAGGGTGTTGCACTGATTCACATTACCGGTTACGTGTCGAGCATTCTGGCACCCGTCGTCGTTTACTTGGACATCATCTCACCGATACTTCCACTACTTGTTCTCGGTATCCTTGGCATTTTTGGTGGTCTTCTGACCCTCTTCCTACCTGAAACATTAAATCGAGATCTACCGCAAACTTTGGAAGACGGAGAGACGTTTGGAATAGATCAGAAGATGTGGGATATGCCTTGTCTCAAGAGGTAAGAAGCGAAAGCTAAAACTCTCGAGAAATTAGGTCTTTCGATTTCAATTGGGATATGATGCGAGCAATAATTGATCTTATTTATAGTAATTAGTACCTCCCGCGTTAACGCGTTAGATATTCGTCATCAATTGTCTAACGATCGTTTCAACTCATTTTAGCGATAAGATATTTTAAAAGAAGATTACGTGACAGTGTAGAATATAATTCTGTCGAATGATTTTTTGTCAAACGAATATTTCTTTTTTCCAGAGGACAAAAAGAGTTGGTAGTAATAGAAACGAAACAACCCTTCGGTCGGGCCAGTGCCAGAAGCTCGATGAGAGCTTCTTTACGTGGTGAGGTATTAAGGAGCAACATGATTCAAAGAGCGAGTATTAGATCGCGTAAAGACGTATCCGAGACCGAGGAAGTAGCAAGACTGTAACGCATCCTTGGGAAACTACGAAAGAACAAGATCGAAGCAGGATCTTCCGCCATTGCTTAATCATCGTTTCAAATCCGTCCGACTTTAGAATTGCCGGAAGTGTTAATAAACTTAAATGACTCGCAATATAATGTTTATGTACGCAGACGTGAGTGTGTACGTGTTTCTGCGTGTGTATGGGTGTATACAGCTGCATACACTTGCGAATAAATGTGTGATAGAGATAACCGATCGTGATATACACATGGTAGATATCGAAAGATCGAATCGCGTATTTCATATACTGTTAGCGGATAGATTAAAGGTATGTTAAAAGTTTCTCTTTCTTTTAAATTTCTTAGCGATAACAATCGCTAAGAATATCAAACGATTGCATTGATGTCACGGTATGGAGTAACATGGACGAAGACAATTAAAAGTATTATATTTTTTAAATAAGTGTTTTGGTATTAACTAATAGATAACTAACGAAAATTTTGATTAAACGCAAATATGTCGTATTAGATTTTTTAGCAAATGATCAAAACGGAATGAATAATGTTAACAGAATGAGAAAAGTCACTTTCGATAAGAAAATTTCTCGCAGCCGTGAAAATAATTAATATTGTTTTTTTATGTACAAGATAGAACTAGCTAACGTTTATTTACTTTAATTATAATATTTGTTGAAGCTCGAAGCTTTTTTCTATCAACAATTATTTTCGCTGCTATTACTATGGTAGAAGTAAAAACTAGATTCTCATTCCATTATCCATTCTCTTAATTTTTGCTAACATCAGATATTTTTGTAGAATATCAATTTATATCGTATAAAGCACATTTGCGTTGCACAACGAACGTCGTTTTAAATCCTTTAAAAAATGATAATTACACGAGATGTGCCGATATATTGAGATGTACACAAAGATATGATATACATATAAGCATATCCTGAAATATATAATAGATACAGGAATGTTGTAACTATGTAGATCTCGAAAAATATTATCACTGTGATCATGAGGGCTGTCAGCGATGTATTGACTTCTGTAATTATCTATTTTCTTCTAACGTTATTTTTTAACGTATGAATAAAGAGTGGACTATCCCATCTGAATTTTTACTTGTATTTAATCATATTTTATAATTCTAAAATTATTGTAAAATAAGCGATAAATTTGAAGCTAATCAATTTTTTTTAAATATATTTTTAGCAACTCAAAATCTACAAATTTTATGGATAATATTTTTATAATTTCTTAGTAATTCAAAGACACTTTCTTCTGATTTTAAGATTATAGTAGTCAATTAAGACAAAATTCTCAAAAATAGAATAAAATGGCATTTTATTTTGCTTAAAAGTATGGCATATACTAAGAAATGGCATTGCTATCTATGTGTTTAACATTAAAGAATATTCAATAATATTTGTACATTTTTATAAGTGTAAAATTTTCTATTTTACGCTAATTTGTATGTCGATGGTTAAACGAATCGATTTAATACCTATTTTTGCATGTAATTGCGTTGATTAGCACGATATACTATTCTTGTTTCGCAAACGTTTTCACAGATATGTGACGCGATTTAAGGCTAGCGCACTTTTTTAAAACTTCGAAATGAATTCTGTACATGTATGTATATATATCTACAACCTAAGTATCAATTTGTACCATTACATGATATTAAATACAAACTCTTCTTCATAAGCGGTCGCAATATCCGCGTGAGTAATTCGAAACGATGAATTATTCAAAGCCCATCGATAAAAAGAAGAATAAAAAGTTTAAGCTCGAAGCAATCGTTTCTCTTTCCAATAACCATCGAAAAGAATAGGATAATAAATAGCATTTATATCTTCTCATAATGTTTAATTCAATCCTTCGAGAAAAATATTAATCCATTCCTTTTATTCTCTATTATTAATCGTGAATTACTGCAATGAGTCGAAATTTATTGATTAATTTCAATATTGTCCAAAAAAGAAAACAGTCGAATCAAACAACACAACTTTTCAGGAAAATGAAATGAAGTTTAAAAAAAAAGTCGTGAAAAATGTTATATCGCGCTTTAATTCTCTTTCTTTTATTCCATACCTTCATCGTTTCGTACTCCATTCAAAAAAGGCTAATCCGTATCGATTATAAAATACATTTATCACGGTCCTTGTATAACTTAATCTACTTTGCAGACTATAATGAAATTCACTTAACTGTTTTATCTCGATAGTAATGATTTAATTGTTAGGGGGATTAGCCTCGTAAGTACGCGAATGATTCTAACTACATATGTACGTATGTATACATGCGTGTTATATCTACCGTAACTAATAATATTATAACGCGCGCATATCTCTAATAAGTTAACTCTAAAACGCTTTACAATTTATTATCGAAACAGGAACTTGCTGGTAGAATGATTACAAAAATTATTAAGCGTTCAGCAACTCTGCTTGAAACGCGATTCTTAAAAAAATAAATAATCATGAAAGAAATACGTCAGATAAGCCAGTTAAATTAGGCGAACTAAATAGCCGAATTCTGTCAGAATTGATTTCATCCGCGTTAAGAGATGAATAGTAAATTCGAATATGCTAAAAATTTGGATATGTTTAGATGTAGCCAATAGTTCAGTCTAATACATTCAATATAGTCGATTTTAATACAATTCGCGTAAATCATCAACTATAGGTCAAGTACTTTCTTTAATCAAATATTTAATACTACTCGATTGTACCACTGGTGCATCTAAACAGGCCGATAATAAAAAGCAACTACGTATCACTCGAATTATCGCCGGTATGATTGTCGATAATTAGGAATTCAATTGTAAGTCGTGACTTGATCTATCGATAAGTGCTACTAGCACAATATGTATTTACAATTTAAGATAAACTAACTATGCAATATAATTAACAAAAAGTTATTTAAATACCTTATTAACATATAAAATGTATGGAAAGCTAAACTCACAGAGAAGCATCATGACAATAAGTTGGATTACTGATTTTAAACAATCAGAAAACGTAGCTTCTCTGATGAGACTTTAAAGAAAAAACTAAGCACTCTCATATTCCTGCAAGTTTAAAAGTTCCTACGAGTAATCCTACGAAACATCTTTATACAAGTTAAAATCGACATACAATGTAAAAGATTTGTAAAAAATCTAAAAAATTTATAATTTTTAAAGTTACTTGCATTATCCCGTTCACTGTATCTTCTTCTGGACCCTTCACAAATGCTTGAATTATGTGATTTCACAATCTTAAAATCTAAGATCACGATCACACGATCATACTTCGACGAATATATTTACAATGATTTGATTAATATCATCGATCCACATTCACGCTTCCTATTTTTATCGATCGCTATAATCTGGTCGAGTCCATTCTCTGTATTGAGCCAGTACTAAAGGCAGCATTAGCGATACCTTGCTTCTTTCTGTAAGATTTCTTCAGCTTTGGAGTTCTGGAACAATATGGATTTTTAATATTTTTAACCGTCGCAATTTTTGTACTTATACAATCTATCATTTGGCATTGTCGATCGACATATGAATAAAATATAATTATGAAATATTATTCATAAGTTTAAATAATATAAAACATTGCTTACTTCGGCAAGCATGGCAACCACCAAAAACTTTGTTCCTTGCCGAAATCATTGCCTTCTTGTAAAGTTTCCGGTAGATCTTGATTCAATGTTTCTGGTAAAGTTAAAGTTAAAAAGGCATCTATAAAGGACAGTAATCCGAGCATCGTTAACGGTAGCGCTGGACTAACATCAGCCTACGAAAGGAGCATAAATATTGCAAGATAGTTTAATTTCTCACGTTATATCTGTATAAACAATCTAAATTATTTTGTTACTTACCAAATAAACAATGTAAGGTCCGATAATGTGTGCAAAATAACCAATGATGTGAATCAAGGAAACTCCTTGAGCCCGTACCACGGTTGGTAACATTTCGGCAGCGTATTGAAAGCCTATGTTCGCCGCAATATTGACACCAAGACGAGCCATTATCGCCATAGTCACGGTTATCCTTCCTATCATGAAAAAGAAGAAATCAATGTTACGTCTTTAGTCGTAACAAGTCGATAGAAATTATTAATACGAATTCCACTAAGGCATGAGTCGTTATTGTGATGATACAATATATTCTGAAAACGTTTTTATTGATGGTTTATATCTTTGTATCTTTCAAATTATATTAAGATATATATTTGATGAAAAAGGCATCGGAAATGAGAGAATCACAAAATTAATTTTACCTTCCGGTGTGGCTAATGCAACGAGAGAGAAAACGCCACATAGGAACATAGACGCGAATCCCATCCAACGGCGACCCCATCTGTCCAGAAAGAGGGCAAGTAAAATTGCCGCTGGAAGTTCTGTCATTGCAGCCACAGAAAAAGATGTAAAAACATCAGGATCTAATAATTTCATGTTCCAAACGTGACCATCAAATACCAAGATTATGAGCAACCTGAAAGTGTCACGTGGAATATATTATTAAATCAAAGCAGAAAGAAACTATGCGTAAATATGAAGAAAGAGAAGGAAAAATTCTAATTATCTAACGATATATCGGTGGATCACGTAAATTGTTCTTAATTTACACTCGTGCTTAAACTTACCAATATATGACGAGCATTACAGTTATGCGCGCCAAACGTGGAAGCTTGAAAAGATCCAACACAGTATACTGATTGTGAGATTTATCATTTTCAATCATATTTCTGACACTTTTCTCGAACTCGTCGAAGATCTCTTGCTTCACTTCCTTGCTGTTTACTCTTGCAAACTTCTTTAACATATCGATCGCCTTGCTTACATCGCCGTTCATAATATACCATCTGTAGACAAATATGTCAGATACAGACGATCAAACAAAAAAAAATAGTTTCAATTGGAGAAACAATGTAATCGAATTATACATTATACCATCACATATAAGTACGTCAATTGGTGTATTTAAAAAGTAAATATAACGATTCTTCTTTATGAAATCAATCGTTGTTTTGATTAATGAAACAGTAGGTATTCACGGTTTACTACACAATTTTATGAATTGGGCAGCCTGTCTGAGTCAAAAATACGAATATACTCGCTCTAAGCAACAAAGAGGATCGATTGAACTTACCGTGCACTCTCGGGAACGATCCACGGTCCGAGGAAGGCGACGATCATGGGAAACGCAGTGACAACGCTTAGGATCTTCCAATCCGCTATCCAGTAGGCGATCCATGGCAATAGTCCGGCAGCCGCCGCAAAGTATATACCAAAGGACATGTTAGCGACCAGCGTTCTGTATTTTGGGCCGACGTATTCGATCACTGCGAAATAAATGAACAAGTTTTATGTATGTCTACATAGACTTATTGATATTTCCGCGCAATCATC
Source organism: Liostenogaster flavolineata (assembly GCA_025433975.1). NCBI lineage: Eukaryota > Metazoa > Arthropoda > Insecta > Hymenoptera > Vespidae > Liostenogaster > Liostenogaster flavolineata. Next base: position 29,478 of record JAITYT010002528.1, on the reverse strand, counting down.
GAGAGATAATTTTACGAAAAATTATTTTAGAACTTTACGAGGAAAAATTCTGTACGTTAGAAGAACGATAAATGAAGAGGTCTACAAAACGTAAGCATGTTAATAAAGTATTAATTTATGCTGCAGCTAATATTGTTACGTTCTTATCTTAATGGTAGTACGATGAAAAATCGGCTGATACTTCCTACAATGATATCTCCGCTGTATCTATCAATTAATACATTTCGAAGGAACAGGGAAATTACAAACTGAATTAAATATTTGTTCCGAAGAGATAACAGGCTTCTCGCCTTTAATAAAGAAATATTACGTTAATAGAAGCGATAACGACGTATAATTTTTCACGCTTGATCACGCATCAATTACATATTATTAGGGGTACGATCTCGAGTCGGAGCATATTGAAATCAGTAGACATCAATAATCGCCTCAAATTGTGTTGATTCGAACGCGTTAGTCGCACTAACCGATTTTCACGTAACATTCGTCATTCGTCTAATTTGCAGGAAATCTACAAAACATATACGAACTATTGTCATAATTCCTGACATGCGGTAATAAGAGGTTTCGCGAACATGATTGAACGGTTTTTCTCGCGATTCATTTCCAATTATGAAGAAATCACCTACAGTGTCAATGGAATGCATTACAGAACAGGAGGAAAAATTCTGTAAAATATTGTTTCGAAAAAACCAATTATTTTGTCGTGTAAGTAAGGCATCCATCGAAGGTCAAGTTCCGTTAGATCTACAAAGAAGTCTCAATCCAAGGTTACGCGTTAAGAACTGCCTACCGATGATGAAGAGAACGTTAAAGCAATTGTCGAAGGAGGAGCCAACGATCAGTCTTGCCAAGCAGAAGCTCCAGAAGCTATTGCAGAATGCGGTAGCGATGGAGGCGAAGAATCCAACTGCGTTGCACGATACTAGGGCTGGAATCCTGCCGTAATGGTCTGCGATGTAACCGAAGATGAAACCGCCCAATATGCTGCCAACGAAGAAGGCCGATTGCGCTGCTGATCCCAGATACGTTTTATCGCAAACCCATTCCAACTGCAATCGATTAATGATGATCCTGATGTTTAAGAACGTAATTTTATGTCATCGAAAGGAAGTCAGGCTTCCTTTTGCATTTTTCCATTCCGCATTACGCGGTAGGAATGTATTGCTGATAATTCTAAGCGTAAGCAAATAAGACGACACCTACGAGCACGTTGACAATTTTATTTTATTATTATATTTACTGAAACCTAATTCCGCTTCTAACCTAATTTTTACTTGGAATATGCGAGCGAAAATGTAATTCTCTGAAAAGTTCTATGTCGTGTTGGAACGTGTTTTTTAGCACAATACGAAGTAAAACGAGAGAATTTATGAGTATTTATTGATCGAAAATTAACTTCGATGATGCTTCTGTGTTATTAAGAAGACTTGATACAGACAACCACGTTCGGCGAATGCAAGTACGTATCAAGTAGATGATTCTTACATCAAGATTGAACATTCAAAGTCATCAAGGATATATTGTCACGCAACTGAGAAATTGTGCAATTTTACTCATTGGTTTAAAAGATTTCAACTCGTGAACGCGCTATAAATAAATTATGCAACGTGCATCCTATCAGTGATGTGGATAGATAATATGTGTTACGCGTCACGAATTAACAGTGATAAAATTGATCGACAAATGGAAAGTAATCTCTTTAGTTCGGAGGCCATAAAAACACATTTAATAGTTTTGAATTATTTATAATTTCAATTTTTCAACATTGCAAAATGTTAAATACTGAAGAGTAAAGCAAATTCACACTGCTAAGTGCTAGTTACTAGAAACAAAATTTTATTCAAATGAAATTCGAATATAATTAGAAATCTGTTAGAAAAACAATCTAAAAAGTTACTTGGAAAAAGGTCGGAAACCGCTCGCGCTGCAGAAGCGTATAGAAAATTCGAGATGCTCGATGATATGCACTCGTGCAATCTATAATTTCCTTATCGGCGCACGTATCTAAATCTGTTTTTTTTTGTAATCATTCGAAGTTGGAATACCAAAACTATTGTACTTAAATAATTTACAGACTTTGATGTATGATAATTGACCTAAAAATGAGGTAAAAGAAACGACAGCGGAACAAGGAAAATAAGAAGAAGCAAATGACTTACACAAAGCGTGATAGCGATAATGGTTATTAGAAACGACGATAAAAAGTATTGGGTTGGTAGAAAGTAATTTTGATTTTCACAAATAAATGGAATGCTTTTTTAGATGATTTTAATCAGTGTGCGGCGATCTATCGCCACTTGAGCCATTGAAAACTCATCGCTATACGCATAGACGAAACGACAGTTCTGTCGAGCAGAACGCCGGCTCCCACACGTGTTGTCTACGACTAAATTGTAACCGTCGCTCGAGTATCTCGAAAAGGCGCAAAGAGTGATGTACAACAGTACTTCTGAATAAATCAATACTCGTCACGAATTTTCACGCATTCACTTATTTTCCCTCGACGATCCCAGATTGATAACACACACCCACGAGTGTTACGATTATGAATCATAAAGTTGCCAAAAAGCTGGCAAAATATCATCGAACAAAATGGAAAATATATAATTAATTAAAATTCATTCTTTCTATAAAAAATTAAATTCTATTTCACACTAAGAAATCAAAATTATTTTCTTGCAAATCCAATATTTGACTACGACACAGAAAGAAATAAAAATACAAAACAAATATTAACTGCTTCGATAAGCGACCGTGCACGATTACATACACACTTCGCGATTTTCTAAGAAATGTTATATCTATAAAATATGTTATATCGATAATATTAAAGCCTAGAAAAATGCGCATTCCGAATTTTATGCAGAATTTATCGCGTAAATACACAATTCAAAGCCAGAGAAATTCCAATTTTCATTCTTTTTCGATCATAAATCACACTTTTACGTATTCTACATTCATTCTTGCATACGTGTAAGATTCACGACGATTTCTGTATAAGTATGCAATGTCTGCAAAATCGACCTTATTATCGGACGAAGCACCTTATTGGCTATTCTTCGTCGAAGTTTCCTTTAAAAAAAAAAACGCACTTTCCACGACCAATTCTAAGAAAGCGAGTTTAGGCATTTAAGATGTTAAAAACAAAGGAAAAATATTTTCTCCGTACCTCGGCGGCGATCGAAGCATACGGCACCATCGTATGATTAAAGTTCCAGCCATATCGACACGGCACTTTTGACCAGGACGAATTTCCCGTCGTTATACCCGTGCCAAGGAGTTCCGTGTAGTTCACGTCATACATGAAGCATCTCGAAAACGCCGTCGAACCCTCCAATTTTAATTCCTCCGTGGTGGCTGAGGGTATCGACAGAGAGATCCTGAAACAAAGGAAGAGTTTCGTCTTAAGGGGTTACACAGGTTCGGAAGTTTCAAAAAATCCATTTTTTAATCTAATAGTACAATATACCGAGAATATTTTCCCAAAGTTTCAAGTCAACCGAAGTAAAACTCTAGGAGAGAGAGCCTTTGGAATTCCTCTCTTAACTTTAATCGCTTTTTTCTCAAATTTTACTTTTGAAGTTGATAGACACGATTTCTCAGAAACTAATGCATCGATCTTATTGGAGTTTTGCACCTTTCATCTAAATAACCGGATGTGACCAACGTGACGGTCAACATGTTAATGAATATTCGCGCGGAATTTGTAGTCAAAAAAATCGTAATTATCGTATCACAGAGCATCGAGTACCGAATAATTGTACAACAGGATACAGAAACGAAACTTGCAGAAACTTAAGTAACTTCTCTTTATCGAAAGAATGTCGAGTGCGTAACGTCGAGGAAACATTGAAAAGTCTGAAAATTAAGCAACGTTTACTTCACAAATTCTAAGAGAAAATTCGCATAGAACAACTCTTTAAGCAAAATTGCAACGTTCGGTAACGTGTCGATATTTGAAAGAAGAGACGTTCTTGGTACTGCAAAAACATTTGATCAACGGATAAACGATAACGACGTACGTAAACAAAATAATTTTGTATTTGTGTGATGTTGAGAATGAAGGCAGTGACGAACGCGCGTGCGTGATCCATGCAGAATCGGGACGAAAAGAGAGGTTGCGAATGAAAGAGGGAATCGTGTTCACTGGGAGAACGAGGAAAATCCGGAGATCAGGTTATGCGAGAAGATGTCTAATGGAACGAGGAAAGATCGAAAAAGTACGTTGCTACAGAGTCGTCGAAGAAATACGTTCGAGATAACGATTTGCGGCAGAAGTGCAACTAAACGACGCCACGTGAAAAAATAATAAGAGAAGGAAGAGGACAAAGTGAATCGAGGGGGGGAAAAGACTAACGATCGAATTTTTGAGATAAAAATCGCGTGGCATGGAAGGGACATGTTCT
>JAITYT010002528.1:1116-24985 GCA_025433975.1 Liostenogaster flavolineata | reverse complement strand
AGAGAGAGAGAGAGAGAGAGAGAGAGAGAGAGAGAGAATAAGCAGATTAAAAAAAATTGAACCGGCAGATCCTAAAAACTGATATAATTACGATCAAAATGTATTTTCACGAAATATTGGTTCAATTAGCGTTGCTTTCATCGGTCATCTTCGCGTTAGAACGAACAAACAGGTACCCTATTTCGCTCCTATTCGATAAAACGCAGAAAAACAGGAACGTTTGCATTTTTGCGCGACACGAAACGATGAAAATCTTCCGTCTAACGAAAAAAAAAAAAATGTTTTTACTAGCGTAGAACGCTTTAAAGATGATCTGTTCGCGCGATCTCCCATAAAAAGAGCGACACGATCCAAGATATCGCGATAAGAAAAATATTTCCCGAACGATACTCGATCTCTCGAAGGATATTACGTAAATCGTTAAGGTTATTTATCGATGACGAATATGCGTTCGAAATAATGCGATCATTAACGACCTCATTCCCTTTTTGCGTTTCGCGGAAGAGATCGAACTGCAAGAACGTCTCTCTCGATTCTCGACCTTATGTGCAGGCACGACTCCTTTTTAATATAGTCGTTTGTCGATAGAAAGAAACAGCAGTGCCTTGCTACGAAATGATGTCGATCGATTGTTGTTTTTTTTTATTGGTAATCTCTGACACATTTAACGCTTCATGCTTCGCGAAGCCCCATCGAAGATGCAGGAGCTACTAGTTTGTGATTCCTTTTCTTTGTTTTTTTTTTTTTGTAATCGTTGCTGAATCGTTGATCGAAGCTACATGCGAGCGGAATACGTAATCTTAGGTTTTTGTCGGTTCATTATGCACACACGGGTCGTTTTTCAATCATGCAACGAGCGTGAATGCTGCGAATTTGTGATTAATCGCCATCTTTTACTATCTGACGGAGATTATAAAATTCGATGATATTTGAAGATACCTATACAAAAATGTTTGAAAGAAAATTATCGAAAGTCGTGAACTTCGTCTTTTGGTAAAAATTCAAGTCTAATCGAACGTAAAGAATATTCGTGATTTAATAAAAATGGCAGTAATAAAAATATTATGACTACTATTTTTAACGAGAAAGATAAAAATTACGTGTATAATATTTTAATCACCAACAACGTCATCGTATTTTTCAACTGCCGCGGTGGTTTTCTAATTTCAGTAAAAAAGAAAAAAGAATTCAAAGAAATCATCTTAAAAAATCAATTCAAAAAAAAAGAAAATTATCTCATCGTCATTAAAGTAATTGTGTTTTAAAGAAATATAATATTCAATTATCGCCGATTATGCCGACTGCTTGATAAATATTTTAATAATACGTTCTCAAAGTAACACGCAATCGTATTTACGATTAATTTTTTTCAAGTTAAAAAATTGCTTTTTCCTTTAAATACATATGTTTAACTCTATTTCTATCATTTGAAAAGTTTTTAAAAACAGTAAAACTGAAAGAGATATTTAAATACTCGCATTGTTAATTATGTATTTTCTTCGATAAAAATTTTTAGAACTTTTAAGATAACGAATGGTGAAGAACGATGAAAGTTTGTGCAAAACATGCACAAGACAGACTTTTCGGGTAATTCTACTAGGAAGGAACACGTATGAAATGTTTTCCGTCCTTACATCTTTCTTTCGCCCAACATCTCAATGATACCATGATCGCAAATTCTGTTGGTAAATGAATAATAAATAAAAGGAGCCATCGAATGATATTACGCAAAATTTCTCCTTTACATTCTTGTAAGAATCTTGCGAACGCTTCGATCGTATTGCCAATTGCGGCACGTACAATTTCTATCGGAATTCTACACACCTCTGTGGAAATGCAAGTCCTAGAATAGGCAATGCGATTGAACAAATAACAGGAAAATTAGAGAAAATAAATGTTTTTTAAAAGAACAGAATTTTTTAATTGAATTAGCGCTTCGTCACTTGCGCTTGAAATTATCTCGACATATCCGCGAGCGTTTCTCTTCTTTCGCGAAATCGCAATATAGTGAAACATCTTTCGCAGGAATCTAATTTTGCAACCTGAAAAATAAACGAAGACTCTCGTTCTACTGGAAACACGTATTAATGATAATTGTGAGGAAGACATAAATCAAGAGAAACAACAGAAAAAATAAGAGCGATTCCGCGAATACCGACAGTACGAAGCTGTTTGTATCGATATCGCTTTGAGATCGTTATCGAATCAGATCGAATAGAGTCAATCTTTTCCTTTTTTTCGAATTTTTATTCTATTTTCTTCGTCTATCGAGATGCCGAACGATCTGTCCAATCAAAATATCCTTTTTCTCTTATTCGTCCTTCCCTTTTTTTTCATTAACTTTAGCACAAAATTTCAATTCAAAAAAACTGACACTCCAATGACACCACGTTCTTCCATCTATTTGCATATTCGTGCTAGGTTTGCCTTGATATGAAAGAAATATATATATCGCATCTCGAGTATTATACATAACTGGTTTTTTTCAAATTTATCGTCTCGATCTCACTCCCTTCGTCTCGTGTGAACATTCCTTCCTTTCCGCCATCTTCTCGATCGAATCTCGACATCATCCCGTCTAACATAATCACAGTAACGCCGAACTTCCGAGATACGTTCACCTTGACGACTGCTCGATTCCCTCGGTTCAAACCAAAAAGTAAGAGAAAGGAAGGGAACAACTCAAGGAAGAAAAAAATTGTATAACAAGTCCGTCAAGGCACTACTAATATAATGATTACGCACACTTGTACGAACATTCAGTTATCGCGCCATAAATGCTTAAAGTTCAAACGCGTAATCTAATGGAGAACAATATTTGGTATTATCTAATCTACCTCGGAAAAGCGTTCATTCGTGCGATCGAACGAACATGCAAGCGCATTCGAAAACCTTGAAAAATCGACCTATCAGCTTATTACGTCCTTGCAACTAAAGATAAACCGAGACAAATATCGTTTTCGAACGTGCACAATTTTGGATTCTCCTCCGACCGACGACTATTCATTTCTCGCCTATCGATTCAAATTGCATTATCACGAGTTTCCATTCGATCATTTCGTTCACGATTCGCGTGTACACGAGAAAAACATCGTAAAATCGCTACGTGATGCTTGTTATGGCCCTTAAGGACCCGTTATTTTTGTACGAACGATCAAAAACTGCTACCGATTTATCGATCGATTGGGATACTTCGACGAGATACGGCTCTTTTCCTATCCTCGAAATGCTAGTGGATGCATTTCCTACTCGACAGAATCTGAAATACCAGAAATAAGGAATGTAATTAGAAATAAAAGTAATACATAAGAAGATAATACCACATTGCTACACTCGAGTAACAAGTTCGACCGGATATTTCTGAAAAGCAGAAGATACGTCACTTTTATGAAGAAAAAAGAATAAGAAGATAATAAAAACATGTTTTAACGACGTGCGCTCCAGAAAAAAAACGTTTAAAGATAAGACTGGAAGTACAACGTTGATTTTATAAAAGAAAATAATAATAAGAGCTTCGTAAGATTTAAAAATCGTTCTCTCGGAAGAAACATTCTCGCTTTCATTCGTGCTTGAATTTATCCCAAACCGAAGGAGCTTCACTGCACAGATACACGCCCACTAGATCGAGCGCTCGATCGTTCGGCGAATCAGTAACTAGGATATTAATTCATTCAACGTCGCTGATTGTCGCTACTATCATCAGATCATCCAATTCTGATACTATTTCATTAATCGTGCTTGTGAAAAAATTACAAAAAAAAATCAAAAGCATAATATTATGCTTTGCTCTCGATCATGCTCGAGCGTTTATCAACTTGAATCACTGCGTCACGAGCAGCATATTGCGTTTGCGCAGTAGTCGATGGCAATCCAGATTAGACATACGCTCCGTGACTTAACCAGATGAACTAACGAACGAGATAAACAGGTGAATAATTTATTAATTTCGCGGCAGTGAAGGCGAAGGTGACCGTGTCTGTGCTTGGTTTCATCCATTGCTTCACTCTTCGAGGAACGCTCTAAAAAATTTTCACGAATTCGTCAGCAATGTCGTACACATAGTCGTCAACTAACGAGTATTGATCGATGGATGACTTTCACTTGATTAAATACCGCATAAAACTTAACGAAGTGTGGTAAGTAAACGCTCTTTTTGTGTTTACGTTGCTTTTTCGTACGAATCAAACGAAGAAATTGGGACTTTTGATTTAATTTAAAAAAAAAAACGCTTTCTTGATGCGTTTTGTCGCGACGTGATAACCGCGGCGGTTACCGGTATCTACCGTGATTCATTCATCACAAGAAACGATCAAGATTTCCCAAGACTCCGTACGTTGATCGTGACAATGGGAGCTTCGATGAGTTTACTATTACGTAGGAGCGTAACCTGGCTTTCCTGAGGCATTCCTACGCGTCAACGATAAGACGGATAACTCTCACGCGTCGTTGCATAATCGAAAGAATTGTAATCGCTGATCTAATGCAAAAATCGGTTCAATGTCCTGATTATAGAGTTTTCCTCGATCGTTACGTACTCGTACATAACGTTTACTCGCAACGTTTAGCCTGTGGGAGAAGGCTCGTATTCCGATGCCTTTGGCTCAAAACGAATGTCTTTATCAAAGATAACAAATATCAAAGAAAACAAAACCGAATAACCGCGAGTCTGCTGTGTCACGACAGTAATGCGGAAAGCGAAATTAAGTCGGAAAGTTCAATGAAAACTGAATCACACCGAGGAACCCCGGAGAAACAATCCGTGAGATTCTAGGAAAGAAACGATTCATGCAACGAGAAACATTCCGATACCAAGAGTCTACAATGAATACAGGAATTATTTACGATCGACGAAGGTAAGTGAAAATCTGTGATCGAAGATTTTAAGCGAATAAAATTGCACGATTCTACGAATAAAATTCCACATTCAGTACTTGTACTTAAACGATAGGTCCAGAAGTGACCACTGTACACCGTGAGTGTGCAACGACCGCATGCAGTTCGATCCGTCATTGACAATTTCAATTTTAGTGACGATAAAACGTTCGTGTAATTTTACCGTGCAAAACGTTGCTTTTTAGATTGTTGGCGAACATCTGATTCATCCGTGTTGTTTACAAGTGTCTGACTATATTTTGCATTGGTTGTATCGCGTTAGATAGACAAAAAAATATACAATAAATGCATTATTCGTCGATTGCTTTCGTAAGAGATGATGAAACGATGATTCGCAAAATTTGTGCGTTCATGCATTGCCCATTATTTCGAAAGCGTCGAATCAGAAAGTCATCCTTGGATTTTCGATAAGCGGACAAAGGTTGACGCGTGCGATATCACGATGAACCTTATCGCGAGTGATCCGTATCATGGAATTATTCAATCGATGTATTGAGTACATGCTAATTGTTTTCAGGCGATTATCTTTTGATCGCGGTGCCACGTTGCAATGAAATAATAAAATAATAATAATGATCATAGTAATAGGAATTAGTTGTGACACGAGGATCCGATTATCGTTCGAAAAAGAACAAATAACATGACGTAACTGTCACAATTACGAATGTCATCAGATTCTCCTTAACACGTTGGCTCGTTTGAATTGATTCTAACGAGACGCTTGTCGTCATTTTCAATGACTCCTCACGAAATTGTCGTGTTTAATGACAGTTCCTAAGAGAAACTTAACAGAAGATGATATATTAGAAACAAATCTCATCCACAGAGAGAAAACCAAAAAGTATAACTGATTCCCTACAATCAACAACTTTTGTGAAAGATTAACCGGTCATGTACATAACCGATAAAATCTTATCGTTCTCATCTGGGTCTGATTCTAATCTAGGATATCTTAACGTTTCTGTCCTTTCCATCGTTAAAATTCTACAAAGTTTCCATTCCCAAATCCCATTTCATTGCATAGATGGAGACATCTATGCAATCATTGAGTAGAGTAATGATTATCGTTGAGGCCCTAAGACGGATCTCTATATATAAAATTCTATTTATCTATATAAAAGACACGTTGACGATCGACTTACTTCTGATGATCGGTGAGGTTCCATGACTCGAGCTCCGGCACGTGACACCAGTGTTCGTTCGGTACGAGCGTGAGGAAGAATTGGGCGAAATACAGGAACGCGTAGACGAAAGTGAACGGCAGTAGCAAGAAAAACAGGAACCATTGATAACGGCCGGCCTCGCCAATGTACGGCAGCACGTCGTCGAAATTCTCGATTTTCGGCTGACTATTGCCCTCCTCCGTTGACTTCAAGGACTCCACCACGACTGTCATCCTTCGATCTGAAACCAAAATCAAATAAAAAGCATCAGCGGATACGTTCTCTGTGGTTTCGTTGATGGGCGATCGCGCTTTCTTGTGGCTTTGAAGAAGGAATGTAGAGAAGGAAAAACAAAAAGGTGGATACAAAATATCCCTACTACGTGAGAAAAATTCGGGGCGAACTTGAGGGAAGACCGATAACTACATCGCGATGCAAAGAACATGCGTGTCGAATTTCGGATCTGCGTGCTAAGTGTGCAGTCTTTTTTTGAAGGGGGAAGAAAGAAAGGTGATATTCGAGGCGATGTATAGCTGAGCGGTGCAGCAGCCTTCGGACGTATCGTTCATTCGAAAACCCAAATTGTGACTGCAATCAAGAACCGAAAAATAACGTCGTATTTTTTTCGTCAAATTAAGACAAATACTTTTATAGTATATTTTTATTTTGAGCCATGGATGTGATCACGTTCATTACCGCACAACTTGCACTTATTATCTTACACAACTTTAGCGTACGGAATCAACTGATTAACATTAAATAATATCGTCTCCTTAATATATAATGTAATAAATTTAGATAAATTTAGATACGCTCGATCTAAACAATTTCTCTGTTCCCGCACTAATTCTTGTATAATAATGAATCTTAAATTTTGTAACATTTTAATTTACAAAAATTCGTTCGATTAAAGTAACTGAAATGTCAATCAGTCGATGTAACTCGATTCCGATTGAAAAGAAAGACTAAAGAGTTTCATTCGGTGTTATACTTCGATGCTTTGATCCTATTTCATTAATTTTGTCAAAACAAAAACCTCATAATGTGAACGGAAAAAAGATAACCGATTATTTGAGAGGAAATTAACGAGACCGTACATCACTGTTGTCGACAGATTTTTAAGGAATGATTAACAGGATTAAATTCGTGTCGAATTTTTGCGTCTGTACCGAGCTGATAAGACTGACAAGGGTGAATGAACAAAAACTTGCTATTTCGACTTGATTGAAACCATAGACAACATCGAAGCATGTCGTTTAGAATAAGACGTCAGGGATTCAGATATGAAAACACAAATTATTTAGTAAAGTTTAAATTAATATTTAATTTCAGTTTGCTTCTTCGATGTGCTATATCGTCTCTTTCACGATGACTTTAACGAAGAGAAGGCCAAACTTTCGTGCTTCTCAACGTTCTAAAACAAATGAGTGAACTTGCTTATCTAGACTAGCGCTTATTCGAAAAAAATTATGTTAAATAAACGATCGTTAACATTGCGCAATCTTGTATATATATCATCGTAAATTTTATGCTAACCTCACAAGTCAAATGCTAGCAATATTTAGATTTTATTCGAGGAAAAAACAGAATTCCGAGTCAAATGAGTTTCCTGGGACGACAGAATCCCTTTCTTTTTCTCGAGGCGAGAATCGTGTCTTCAATGACAAAATCTCATCGAACTATCGACGAGTGGTATCCACGATGACGGTGCCATGATAAACAGTAACCCTTTCTTTGATCATTCGAAAATTGTTAAAGATTCTCCATTGTTTAACGAAGATTAATCTCTAATGTCTACTTACCCAAACGAAACGAATAGAAATGATAACACTAAAGTAAACGATCCTGAAGTTAATCTTTATTCATCATCAAGAATGATTCGTTCGCAAAGATTGAAACGACCGAATGCAAATCGACAGACTTAATCGAAAGCGTACATTAAGACGAAGGAAAGGAATCACGAAGATTAGTAAATACCATAATAAAACCCAAGATCTGCGATACGAGTGAAACATGAATTTTTCATGTACGTATTTATTGCGTTCCGCCCACTCTGCCTTTATGATCGGAACGACTAATGCTTTCGGATCTCCGATGAAATAAATATAGAGAAAAAAATGAAGTAACATTAAAAAAACAGGAAACAACAAAATCATTATTGTGTCATGATACTGTGCACATTAAATCGGTGGCATGCGAATCTCTCAATCAATTAATGTCTTCATCGCGGTTCAATGAGTGCGTTTTTACAGTAATCTAATTGAGAATTTAGGGTAGGGTTCAAGCTATTCCTCGTCTGACTAGAGTGATAAAGAGAGAGGGAGAGAGCAAGAGGAAGAAATGTTCCAACGAGTGTTTCGAAAGTTTTTAAATGTCTGGTAACCAAGAACTACGTGAAGCGTTCGGTTTGACCTCGAAGGATTTTATTGATTGGGAAATCGACAACGATAAGCACGACGACTCGAGTGCTTTACTTAACGAATTCGAACGATGATCGATTCACTGATTAAAAAGAAATGTTGATTTGTTCGTTTTTATTATTATCTCATTGTTGAAGCATCGTTTTCGCAGCTTCTATGAACAAAGAATGAAATGAATTTCCTAAGTGAATTTGAATAAGGAACGAACAATTCTTTCCCATTTCTAGAATCGTTTCTATCGAATTCCTGATAGTTAAAAAGAATAAGTTCGAAAATCGCTTAAATTCTTGGTGCTGCTAATGTCTTCCTATTACCACTTATGCCTGTGTATGAGGCTATTGCCTGTAAGTTCACGATTACAACGAAGGGAACATATTTATCGCATTTCGAAATCGACATTCGTTGTATAACGAGACAATTATGTTTAATATTTATGACACGAAGCCACGTTGAAGTCGTGTCGTGCACGTAGATAAGAACAAGCAACGATCTCAGTAAAAGTTTACTAATGTCGGTGTTCGTTCATGACTTCTCGTGTCTTCGAACATCCGTAAAAGTGTGATGCGATTTTGTAACTATGCGCGTGTCAGTATCGAAATTGACGAATTAAAATATTGTTCTAGAGTAATGTAAAGTTTTGTGACGTTCGCACGATTTCAAGTTTTCAAAGAACACATTACAGCGATATTTTTGTGACCAACTATTGTAATGGTCGTTCAATCAAATTTAATGTTTCCTGTTTCGAGAAAAAAATGTCGATAATAACAATAATAGCTGTTAAGCATATTTTAAGAAAATCATGAGAAAAAAGCGCAAAGTGTAAAATTCCTTATAAACGACGGAATTTTTTTCGCAAGATCACCGATCACCGGTCAATGATCAATAGACAAGGTTGCAAAGAAAATTAACGAACACGATACGCGATCGTTAACGGGATTGATAACCTAATGGCTAAACGTGCTCAAAAGCGCACGCTGAGCATGCTCGAACAGTGGGTATAGCCGAACTACGATACAACATTGCACGTGCGAACGCACCAATGGAATCGCGCGAAAAAACGGCAACTCGTCCGTCTTGCGATTTCCAACAAGAAAGAGGAAGACACCGAGATCAATAACCGGTTCGTGGACGGCGTCGTCGTTGTTCGGAGACTATGCGTTGAAATCTCATGGCACCTGATGCTGCTTACATATTTACCTGTTGCGGATTTTTCGGGAAAGATGGATGCTTCGCGAACGATGACAGTGATAAAAAGATCCTTCTTCTTCTACCGCGTCTTTCTGCCGTATCGTTCGACGTTCCTGCCGATTCTAGTATGACCACGTTGCTACGATATCCGGGGATGCGTAGGCAATCTGCTTCTTCGTCGAACAAAGAGCAACAAAGAAAAAGAGAAGAAAGTCCGGAAAAGGATGACAGAAGGAACTTATCGAATTATCTCTGGTAACACCGACTAGGACCACGATGCCCTAGGAACGACGAAAGGGATAAACGAAGAAAATCTGACAAAGAAAATTCCCAATGCGTCTTGACTCGACGAGCAAAGTGACTACGTTTCACCACGCGAACACGCAAAACCAAGGATCGAGATCAATACGAGAGATGATCCTTCATCGATTCAGCGTGCCAATGATTGCCGATTTTTTGGCAACGCTTCATCGTCTCCTTGCTGTGGGAAGCTCGCCCGTAGTACCGACCGACTAACTGACTGACTCCCTGCATGGTGGATTGGTGGGGCTTTATAGCCTTCCACGCGATCATAGCAGCGACCGTAGCAGCTATTTCCCCACTTCTACCACCACCACCACCGCCACTACCATCATCATCGTCGTCGTGATAAACCGCTTGACGCTCCTGGTATCTCAAACCCGTTGTAGCTTGAGTTCTCTCCCCCTCTGTCTGCCTCTGTCTGTGTTTCTCTTTCTTTTCGTTGCTGGTTGACTCTCCGTCTCCCTTTGATCTGCAATTCGTACTCGTGACGTCAACGGAGAACGCGGCAACTCCGGGGAATTTCGCTTAGATTTCTCTCGACGCTTGAGTTCTGTGAACTTTCAAGCCTTTTCCTGCTTCTTCTTGCGTCGTCATCGGCGTCATTGCCGCGTCGTTTGCATGCTATCGCGATAATGACGATATGGCGTCATTATATGCGCGCGATATGTGCGACAAGACGAAAATACCGTACAATTTTTCCTATTAAATTTACAATAGGTCAAAAATCGCCGATAGTATGTGTAATTTTCAAACGATTTTTGGCCTTATTGTGATTTATGCCAAAGATGCGTCTTGTGCGAACGTGAATCCAAGCACAGCGTACAAATGCAAGTTCGGTATTACTTTAGCACTGATTTTGCTGTAGTGAAACAAAAATCGAATGTGATGACCGCTTCTACCACTCCATTTCTTAAAACTTACTGATTCTCTTTCTTTTGAGTCCGTTCGAGTTCTCACAGCTATCGACTCGCGTACATTTCAGCTTTTCACGTAGCAATTGTTACGAGTCTAAAGTAATACGTGTCGTTGTTTCTTGGGATTTCACTGAATCCCAATATCTCGTTATCTTTTTTTTTGAAAAAATAGCTAAATAAAGTTCTTTATTAATGAAATGAGCTATATAAACCGAACGACTGATTTTCCTCGTATCGATGAGACAAACTTATCTTATGACCATCCAGTTAATGGGGGTTTCCATGACGTCTTTTTAATAAATTGCAAATGCTGGTTTTCCCAGGAAGACTGTCAAAATATCATACGTTTTTCGACCATAGTCGACGTAAAAGACCGTGACTTCGCTTTCGGGCGTGACCTTGAGAAGCGGCAGTCGGTCAACGTACGAGAACCTGCATTCACGACGGACGCAGCGAACCGGTCTAACTCAAGTCTTTGACGTTCTTTCTTCGAAAATTTCACCAAAGGAAGAATCCTTACTTACGTATTTCGTTACGAATTTGTTAACGCGCTATACATGCAAATAAATAATCTGAAAAATAATAAATGTAATTATTTAAGCATTTGTATGCAGAAGACGATAATCAATGATTACTGTACCACTTACATGGTAAATAATGTAATGATGGTATCAACTCTTTTTCTTATTACAATTTAACAAATACTTTTTCACTTTCATTTCACTAATGAAAATAAATCGTTGATATTTCGCACGAACAGTCAAAAGCATGTCTAAAGCCATTCTTCGAATAAATCTCCAGAAATCTACCTATGTACGTCGCTCAGTTGCGTCTAGAGCGCTGTTAATATCGGCAAAACTTGCTCCGAATAAAATAAACGATTTTTACAGATATAATTCGTGTTTGAATATATGTATCCACGGTCCTGTTATCTTTCAAACATACTTCCGTACACAGATACGAAGGTAAGAAGGTAAGTACGAACGTACCAGTATCAGAGATTGTAAAATTGATACTGAAAAAAGAAACACGAACAAAAATAGATTCGATCGTAGAATCTCTGCATATCATTTTATATATCGTACGTCACAGGCAGCAACTTGTAAGAAAACAGAATCGAAAAACTTCGAAATATACTTTAAAGTAACGTCGAAAATATAATAAATCAATCAATCAAACTTTAAAATCGATTATTTCGCGAGTGTGAAGCGTCTATCGTACATCCCAAAAGACTCATGGATTATATTCATCTGTAAAAATTGATATATGTATGTGAATGGACCGATTTTCTGTGGACCTTTTATTATCTCCCCTTGGCGGAGTCCTTGTTCGCTCGAAGAAAACAAAAAAAGAAAACCGTGATGGAAGTATATGTCTAGAACGGTTTTTACTTTAGTTTATTGCGTACTTGTCTCCAACGCGAAGTTCGTGCAACCTTCGAACGTCGATGATTCGACGTTGACGATTCGATGCCACCATACTGGTAACAATGAAGGTTGGAATTAAATGGAAGAACCTACGATTTCTCGGCGATTATGTGGGTAAGACGAAAAAAAAGGATGGGGAAAAGAAGAACGCGATACATGTTACGATTTAGATACATTGCCGGGTAAAATTTATATAGCCTACGTGTGCGCTCACGTGGGCGAATGTTTAGAGAGGAGAGGGAAAGAGAGAAAGAGAGAAAAGGAAGAAGAGAGGAAGAAACAGAACAAGATCAAGGAAGATATTACACGGGCATTACGAGGAAGAGATTCGTTTCACAAACGTATCGTTTTTGTCAGATTTACGTGATCGTACAATAAATTCACAATCATCGCATGTATCGTACCTTTTAAGCGCGGAATAATCTAACAACCAATGTAATATCGACACTGAGAAGAAATAGAGGCAACGGGAACGTGCACTTACGTGTTACACTTTTTTTTCTCTTCTTGCGAGATTGCAATGTCAGGTTCGAATGTATACTTCATTTTGAAAAGTGACGGTTCTCGAAATCTTATTTTATAACTTTATTCCTTATATGCTGTGGTACCATGCAATTTACCGATTATCAAATTTATCAATCAAAACAAAATGAGAATTACAAATCCGTTAACCTTAATACGTGTTAATAACAATACATTATGCATCATGGAGATAAAAAATGTCAAAGAAATCATAGATCGAAATTCTGAACGGCTGAGTATAACTAGATAATGGAGATAACTATAGCAGGACAGTAATGATAATGATGAAGAAATTCAATTATCGAACCTACAGTTATGAAATCGTTTGCATTTTATGTCGATGAGATCATTGAGCGATGGTAAGGTCGCGTTTTAAACGCGTCTCTTTCAATCGTTTCGTTGATCCTCCGTTCAAAAATATTTCTCCCTTTTTCTCTCTCTTTCTTTTCATCGTAAAAAGAAAGGATAAATTCTTCATGGTGCGCGATGCAATTGTCCGTTACCGATCTTTTATTATCGCCATTTAATGAAGTACCGTGCGTAATACGGCGAAGGACACCGTATCGTTAGGCTAACAACGCGACCTTCGCTTCTCGCACTAGGAAACGGATCTTTTAATTAAACCGCTAATTCGAGTCGATACCGAGGCTCGTTAGAGTTTCTTTTTAAAATATGCCTCTTCGATGTCTGCAGTGTTAACTTCGAGCATCG
This sequence comes from Liostenogaster flavolineata, assembly GCA_025433975.1. Lineage (NCBI taxonomy): Eukaryota > Metazoa > Arthropoda > Insecta > Hymenoptera > Vespidae > Liostenogaster > Liostenogaster flavolineata. The sequence continues at coordinate 11,444 of JAITYT010002528.1, read as the reverse complement.
ATCGAACCAAGACGTGACGATCTTCTCGAAGTTCACAATCGACGAGTCTCGGAAATTTGGCACCAATCGAATTTGAAATTCGAACGAGGAGTCCGATAGGAATCGTCGATTCGGTCGCTCCGCTCGTCTCGAACCGTTCTTTCGCCTCTTGCCTCTGCTAAGTGACAACGAGAAATAAACGCATGAGTATGCGACTTAAAAGAGAAAAATGAGAGTCAAATAGAAACGAATGTCGATCGAGTGGGCGTGTTTCTCTTAGAGGGAAGAAGCTTTTTACGATAGAGGGGGAAGGAAGGAAAGACCGCGCATACGCGACAAGAAAACATATACATTGTCTGTCTAAAACAATTGAAATTTATAATCGATCGACGTATCAAGATGCCTTACGGTATCGTATAAAGAATGATCCAGGTTAAGTGGCGAACGTCCCACTTTGATAAGTGTCAAACTATGAAAAATAGCAAATCCATTCGTTCAATTCAACATGGGGCTAGCGCCTGTTAGGTAGTAAAGGAGAGTTAAATGTCAAGGAAGCGTCCTAAGAGTTTCGTTATTTTACGTCATAACCACGTAAAAAGATTCACATTAAAAATAATCGCGTGAAATCATAAACTAACGTTAGAAAAATGATATTTATCATTTTACATTTAGAGTAATTCGTAATGTATCGTATAATTTACATTTTTTGCCTATATTGAGTCGGTCGTTCATAGTATGGATTTTGATCAAGTTACGCGATAATTCTTGCAACAATGACGAGAGCTAATGGTAGTTCAAGTACTTCAAACTCGTCTGTAGAAGAAATTCTAAAAGGAATTCATTGCGATTGAATATCTGAAATATCCAAGATAACTAAGAGATTTCGATCTATCCGTCACGGTAAAAATTCGGCATTTTATAACTCTCAAAGGCATTTCTGACGTAAGAAGACGGAATGCTCTCTCATGGTTTGCATCATCGCTACCACGACACGTGCAACTGTCATTGTAGCAGCGTACGTAAAGAAACTCAAAGATCCTTCGTGCATTTTAAATTACCGCGTTAAGTATTCGGGTCAAACTAGATTTTCAACGTGAATCTTTGCTCATTCGCGATCAGCGTGTTAGGCGCAGCCTAAGAGAATCGAACGAGTCACAGAACGCATGATTTTCCTTGAAAGTTTCAAAAGTAATTTAATAATTCTATAATTTAATGCCTTTCGGCTTAATCGAAGTCCCAATAATTGCATCGGCCATTTATTTTTGTTCGAGTATTTGTCGTTTTCCTTGATACGGAATTTCGATGAAAGCTATATTAACCAATCTACGATCAAACAGCAGATACAAGCACCACGCAAGTAATCTTGGAGCATAATAAAAATCGACGCATAAATATAAAATATTCCTCTTGTGAAGAGGCGACAGCTCACGCAAACGATTTCCAACGAGGAAATCTTCACGGTAGGCTGCAGACTGCGGTTGGAGTGAGATAGCGAAGGAGAGAAAACGAAAGACAGGAGAGACTCGTCGATCTGGATTTTCTCTGGAAAGCATCGCGCCACGATGACGAGTTTCGATTGGATTTCCCCGAGATATTTTACACCTCAACATCGAGGGAAGTGCACTATAATCGCCTGATCACAGAAACGAACTTATGCCCATTTTAGGATAGTTAGAGAAACACTTGAGGGTAAGTACAGCAAGCGTATTCTCGTGACTCACGAAATTGTAACTGAAATGATATTGCCATGACAATTATATATACACTATCGTCTATTTATTGCATAATTACATGATCTATATGTATTTTTAAAAATGCTTACCGTTCATGTAAGGTATCATGGTTGGCATAGCGTTTTACCAGTGAGTGAGTACAGTTAAAAGACTCGGCCATCCCTTAGTTAGGTATAACATATTTCGATAATAATCTAAAGATGTATGTTTGGTTGTAGTAAAAGTAAAATAAATAGTTTCCCTTACTTTGTCATCTTTTGACGCATCGCAAAGTGGAAATATAAAGTTTGAGTGTATGCAGAGTATTATGTACATATCTTTTTCTGTAGAATTGGCATGCCTTTGTGCGATTTACCTGCTTTTCGCGTCTGAACAATAAAATTATTATTGACGTCTAAAACATAATTTTATGAATAACACTTTAAGACGCGTTTATCCAAGCGCGGTTCTATTAATTTACATGAAGATTCAATTTGAGATACACGACACAAAAGCGAATGCTCCATGAGATAAGGAAAATTCCTGTTTAAAAAACGATCACATATTTATGCTATTATCACGCAATGTTCCTGTTTTGTTCTTAAAATTCAAAACAAATGTCACATACGAGCATTCACATTCGTGTGATATCGTATATGAAAATATTAAAAAAGCAATCAATTTTTACGTTAAACCAGCTGCAAGTACATATCAGATCGAGGCTAATAATCGTTTCTCAGAATTCTTTTTTCAAGGTATATCAGAATGATATCATGACAATCCCACTGTAGTCCAATATATAATTTGAAATAATTAGTTATAATTTGAAATAGTTATTTATACTTCTTACGCAATTTCATGCGACTCGCGTGCTCGAGTTTCTCGTTCAGAATTATACATAAATCAATTCGAAATTACTTCCATAAACGATGTGACGTCTTGATTTGTATTAATTCGCAATAACGCTTGACGAACTTATGGAATTGTATGTGAAGATGTATACGATGCGGTGCTCGATACGAGTTAAAAGTTTAAACTATTCTTAGAGCTGGAGAGAAGAACTCAATACCCTTGAGGGAAAAAAAAGAAACAGTCTACGAAGAAGCATTTATACAATATATGGCAACACCACATATTATGTATCAATTATAATTATTTAACATATCTTATTATTTGTATGGGTTTCTTTATATTCCCTATTCCTAATCGCCTTTCAAGAAACTCGAATCAATAGAAACTGTCATTAGTATGTAAACATTTACATACATAATCATGTAGGATGCTTCAAATGAATTTATCTCGCTGAAAAAATTATTTCTGAAGAAAAGAATTAACAGATATCCAAAAGTCTAGAGGTGAACATTTTCTTTCCAATCACGCCGTTAGTAAGACATGTAAAATCGATATTGAAAAAATCTATGAAAAACAATTTGTGGGTGTATATTGAGGTGACGTATCCTTACACCTGCTCGTCTTAACTAGTTATCCTCGAAGTATCTAATAACAAGGGACTTTACGAAACGTGCCTCTTTAACACGTCACTTGATCTACATGCATCTAATTAACGTCACAAGTGAATATGAATGCCTACCTAACAACTGCTGCTTGCAGTTTCATTGATGAAAATAAAACGATATTTGAGACCGAAGCATCCTACGGTCACCGCACACCAAACATCCTCAATTTAACAAGACTTTTCTATTAAATTTTACTCACTCGCGCGTAAAATTGGTATTTTTCATTGAACTTTCGCCTTTATCAATGTTTTAAGACTATCGTTGAGATATCTCAGCACAGTGAATATCGAAGACGTACAGGTTTTAAATCGACCCTCTTTGAGATAATTGAAATCTAATTTTCGACGATCAATTCATCCAAGAGTTGCTAATAAAATCTGTATCTAACGACGAGTTTTACAACTATTGAGAAAAAATTGACCTTGTCTAAACAAGTTTAAAGCTTCTGAATCTATGAAAATTAATATTACCATAATTCAGAGGCACGCCTTATTTAATCGTTGATTAGATATGCTTCGTTGATACCCTAGCAAATAAAAAATGTGTGAAATATGGTAAAATTAGTGAATATCAAACCCGGAATAGCGTAAACTACGTATCGTAATTGATTCTATGACTCGATATGATTATCTTACTCATAAAAAGAAATAAATTAAAACTGTACGTTCAGTAATTAAACGCAATATGTACCCAATATCTTCAACTCTATGTATATATTTTACGTTTAACGAAAGCTATGATGTTGTGAAACTGATTCCACTGTCAGATTTATGTTAGGAATGTAATTTATTATCTATTCAAAGTTGTAACAGAAGAAGAATACATTTTATGATAAGAATTATATAGGAACGAATATCTCTGGTTTAAATAAGTAGAGTCAAGTCCTCTTCAAGGAGAGCAAAAAAGATACGTGAACAGAATATTAAATTTTTCTTAGCACCATTAAGAAAGCAATGCCATGCTCTAAATAGTACAAATAAAGATCCAAGTATCGTCCAAATAAAAAAAAAGTAAAACTGATGTAACATTATACCTTCCTATTTGTTTAAGGTTTCTATGATTTCTGATAAGAATTATACTTAGTCAAAAAGTTTCCATTATGAAATGCTCGCGTATACGAGTATCAAGGAATTTTCATCGACTTCCTTGTATTTTTTCGAAAGTAATTTTTAATTCAGCACATTTATATATTATTCGATAAATAATTTACCTCAGTGGTAATTTTGCTCAGTGGACTAATTAAATCAACGAATACCGTATCGTTGAAACTCTAAATTGGAACGCTTCGATTGATCTATCTGTCTTTCTGAATATCGCAATGCGACAAGTTCAAGGCGATCTGTACTTAAGGGAAGTCAAAGTAACCTCGACATTAAATTTCGGCGACGCGTGTGTCCAGAAGCGATATTATCAAAGTTCACGAAGCTGAGAAGAACCAATAACGTTAATAAAAGCGAGTTGAACATTTACGTCGAGTGACACGTATGAGTGCCTTTCAATATTGACTGTTCTTTGTCGAGGATTGTAAAATAAATTCGATAAAGATAAATATTACGTCATTTAATAACGTTTCGCGTGTTAATATTTCAATTATCGAGCACTTATCTATATCCTAATGCATCATTATAATTTAAATATAACGTATGCCACATATTTCAATATTACGTTGTATTTACTTCAATCGCCCTTACTTTCAATTTACATCATCAACTTTTATCGTACGTACTTCTCTCATCTGGAAAATAAAAATGTTCACGTCGTATTCATGTTGCTAATAATTGTAATATTAAGAAAGGGTCGATTAGTATAAATGAGTCATCGACTTGCAAAATAGAACTATAAATAGAACGAATGATTGATAGAAGAGAAATAATGAAGAAATAAAGAATACAAAATTATCTGACTTTAGTGATCCGTAATTAATAATTAATTTATACTTATAAATAATTCTATCGCATTAAATTATCACAAACGAGAATTAATCGTACATGTAAAATCTTCGAATCATAGCTTCTAGATTTATGTTAAAATTTTATGAAAAATCGACAAAACGTCCCACTCCGTGTTGAAGCCACAAAGGATACTGATTCTGCACTTCAGTTTGCTCGATAGCTTTGCTATAAGACAAAGACGTATTCGTCCATCTACCTGGCTACCTATCCAGCATAACCATCCCGATACTTCCGCAAATGATGAATCGAATAGCGAGCGAGGCCATTTAGGTGCAACCAAGCGTACGAGAGTACTTTTTTATCTACCTTCTTTAAGTTCAAGTGCACAAGCGGATATGGTCCTTAGTGCTTCTCGGTTGAGTAGAGAAATAATCGCCTCTAAGTTACCTAATCACGTCGAGACACGAATTCCCGGCACATTATTGGATTAGCTTCCAAGGTTGTTCTCGGTACTATGAGGAAAATAAAGACGATTAACGAGAACGCGATGAATTATCAAAGAGACGGACGTACATATTACGCGTATACACATGACTGCACATATGCATGTAGAAAAAGCATTGCTCCCTTAAGTATCGTGTCCGCACGTGATACTCCTAAGTGATCGTTAAAACAAGAGAAAAGATGTTTATTCGGATACCCCTTGTGCATTTATGAAATAGCACTTAACAACAATTTCACAAATACTTCATAATTGCGCCACTTGAGGAACTATGCCATTAAGAATTGATTTCTTCTCGCCAATCTCACAATCTAAAAGTTATTTCCAATTTATATCAACATTTTTATGTAACGTGATACACATATGCATATGTGTATATATAGGCATATATCTAAGAAATATTCTGCTACTGTAACATCTAAACAGTTTCTATTTGTACATATGGGGGGTATACGAATGAAAATTATATCCCGAGGGGAAAAAAATACGTTTTATTCCTTGAAGCGAAAGTTTAATAAGAACTGAACTTGATCGAGAAAACCCAAAAAAATATGCCCGCACGTATAAGTAGGTAATGTGGGTTTTTACTCGTTGTACTATGCGAACGAATCAGCCGACACGACGTATGCACACGATAAATATTGTATAACAACACTAAATCTGGTGCGTTTTATTATTGCGTGAGAAATTAATAAGGAATCTAATTTCAATCTGATAAACTATTTTGATGATCCCATGTGGTACGCCATTAGATCGATGTCGTATTTTGGCTTTTCTATTCACTCAAGTTTTCATCAACAATATTATCGAAGACCATGAATTGTCCCCTTCTAATGTAATTTTCACGGTCAAAGACCTTAACGGCACAGTAGAATGGTTCGTACATCGCGAGAACCTTCTGAAATCCCATTTTATTAAATCAGCAAAAACATAATGAGTACTGCCGCCCAATTGTCAAAACGTTTATTCAGTCAGTCACTTTTTCATTTATCTTATATCACAGCTACATCATTAATCTTGATGCCTATTGCATTCACTATTTGTTAAATTTATATATTCTATTATATCTCATATTCAAATAATTTAAACTATAATGATAACATCGATATGATTTTTAGGAAAAACCTAGGTTGTCGTTGGAGTTTCTTCTTTTTCATTTTGCTTCTGATGATAGTAGCGTTTTTATTAGTATAAGCAGCAATGTCGTTACTAATGACTGCTTTACCAACAAAACACATTCCATTATATTGAATCAAAGAAGGAAGCGTGCTAAAAGGCACCCTTGACAACCATTCTCCGGAAGTCCTTATTCGTATATCGTGACTGTTTTAATCATTTCTAACAAATCGTTCGTTTAGATATTTTTCCACTTTAAAATGTAAGATTTTCTGATAATTTTAGCTCTTTTGTTTGATTTAAATTTCTACTTGTATATTTTTTTGCAAAGTGTCAAATATTTTTTAATCGTGTTTATAATTGCTACAAGTAATAAATATTAAAACATATTTCACGCATCAGATTTTGTATCTTGAATTTCACTCATTCTATAAGATATCTTAGAAATAAATTTATTTACAAAGAAACATTATCTTCTCAATTAACATTAACTGTAAGTTATATATATATATTAAAATGACTGAATATTTAAGAATATATATTGCTCTTCTCTCATAATTCTTTCAAAAATTTCATACGATTAAAACATAAAACAGATGTAATCGATGAATGGAGAAAATTTCGCACATCTTGTTAAACACTACTCGCAAGAATTCAAAGTAATAAAAGACAAACTTCATGATCGCAATATTTTTAAACATTTGTGCACACAAATTAGCTTAATAATCAATCGCATCACTTACTTACAATAATGTTAACTTGCAAAATGTTATCATTCATTTCTTGATCTTCGATTAGAAAAAACGATCACCGTAAAAAATGTCTTTATAGTGACAATGCACAAATGTCATTAATCTTATTATTTATACCGCAAAAATCAAATTCGCATTACTAATGTCGGCCTTTTCACATCGAAACTGATTAGTGAGAAATCTACTTACATCCGAGATCCCGTAATCCGTACCCGTATGAATCCTTATCACTGTTGAAGACTATCGAGGAAAACAGGACACACAAAGATGATCCTCACTTCACTCATCGCTGACTAACCTTGTACTAAACCAGTATCATCTCGGTCAAGCCGTGATAGCAAAACTTGCTAGTGTATAGCCGCAATTTTAGAGGCCCTGCATTATTTGACGCAGGGCTCCGGCCCCAATGTGACAGAGATACTCTCGGTGTACTTACACAAGCGGGATCGTCAACTACGTCCTTGGCAAGTCTTCGAGGATTCGCTTTCGTGATCGTCATGATTTAATTGCATCTCGCTCACCATCTCCGCTTATCAAACACAATTCATTTTATGGACCGACAGCCTGAACTAATTCAATTTTGGAATTCCATAATTACAAATTTTACGAAAATCTTTTTCGGTTCTTCGTCATCTAAAATAAAAAAAGCTTGAAGTTTCCTCAAGTTAAGAAAAATTAAAGTAATAATAGCAAATATAGAAATGTTCGAAAGAGATTTCACTCTACAGAACTACAGAGGAAAGATTGTATTTTGTTCAGTCTTTGTTGATTTACCTATTCATTACAACAAAGGATTTCGCCATCTGTATCATATATATATAATACTTAAATATATAATTATTAATCGAATCAAATTTACTAAATATCTAATATGCTATTAATAATACTAATAATACTAATTTCTAAATATGCTACTTAAAAAATACATATACGTAAAATATTGGTAATATCGAAGAAATTCACGAAACTGTTAGGGTAACAAAAAGTAATAGTAGCAGATATTCGCTATAAGATTCGTTATATCGAGTTTCAATATCATTTTTTATCATAGTCTCGCTGCGATAAAGAGACTCTAGAACATACGTAGGCCCAATGGCCCCGATACTGGAAGAGGCGTCTATTGTGCGAAACTTGCGAAGATGGAGGTAACGTAATGAAACTAACTGGCTTGCTCTGATCAATTAACTCACGCAAGCACGACATAATATTTAATGTATACTCGCCGCCTTCCCCTATTGACAAGAACGTTTACGTCGAGGACGTAAGCCAACTCGAAAATCCGTTGCGTGTAAACGATTGAGTATCTCGAGAATTAAGTAAGCGCCTGAAAGAGGTAAACAATATTACAAAGGATATGCCTTCGAATCGAATATCAAATCATTTTGCAAACTCGTACATTTCGATTGTACGAGTGCGATTGATAAAATTATAGTATAAACCACGATGTGTAAAATCGAACAAGTTAACACATTTCAATAGCCGCAACAAGGAAGCTATGAATCATACTAATAATCCTCCTGACGAAGAAAATACACTTCTTAGATTTAACAGGTGCGTGTTTAGCCAAGAAGAGCAAATAAGTTCAATTTTTACAATATTATTCGCAAATTAACAATATTGGAGCAAATTACGTGATACTTTGAAATGAGTACTTGTATCAAATAAACTTCAAAATTGTAATACGTCAAAAACCTTCGTAAATATGTATAAAGTAATAAAAATTCAAATTGAAGAACATAATTACATCATTGGCAAATTATTTGTTATTTCTTTCAAATTATGTACATCCTCCCCTTCGTAAATAAAAAATTACTTTACAAAAAGCGCACGCTTCATACTTTTTATTACAATCGCAACAGTATGATATCGCTGTAATTCTACTTCAAATTAAAAAGAATAATTTAAATATGAGAATGAATCCAAAATTAAAAGATTGCTTATAATCATTCGATCTCTTTGTTGTGTCGGAAGATAAAAAACTTCTAATCACGAGTCGAATAAAAAAAGATACGTATCTGTATACATTAAATAAGATAAATTATTTAAATAATTACGATTTTGTTTGGAAGAATTGAATCTTATCTGCTGATAAATTATCTCGTACCAAGATTTGAAATTGGTATAAATAAAACTGGTTCTTAATATTGAAATCGATTAAATGATACAAGTTGGTACGTATCAGTATGATTCCACTACTTTGCAAATCTTTACTGCAATATAATATTTATTGTAATCGGTTATTGCAAACCATTTGTAATATATTCGAAAATGTCTATAATAATTAACGACAGTTCACTCACGCATCTGTAATACCAAAAAAATATGTCAAATCATGTTAACATTAATCATACAAATTAATAGGTTCGATATTTTTATATAATTATTGGAACAATTTGATACTTACGAACGTTAAAAATCAAAATCAGATAATATTGTTTCCAATATTATTCAAAATATATAAATTACAATTGATACAATTTTAACGATATGAAGAATTCGTTTTGAAGTATCGAACATTATTTTTCTTAACCTTCGTAAAATAATGATCGATCAACGTTATCGATATAAAATTTCGAACTATACGGCATGAGAATTTAAAACGTAAAATGTTTCAGAAAAACGTATAACTTCTTTTTACCCTCAAATTTAACAGTGATGCAACAATCGTGAGACGTAATGCAGACAAAACGAAACGTTTGAAAGAAACAAAAATTGTTCTCCAACTACAATACCGACCGTAATAATACATAGTTAATTCTGTCAGCATTCGCAAGAAATTATATGTACGCGCCATCTAACAGTAAATACTATGAACTAAATTTCACTTACTCGTTGATAAAACACGAACAAATAGCATG
>JAITYT010000251.1:535204-548258 GCA_025433975.1 Liostenogaster flavolineata | reverse complement strand
CAGCTATACTACTCTGATCACCTTTGTTTTCTGTTCCTTCTCCGTTACCGGTACCACTACCTTTGCTGTTTTCACCGTAGTGGGTGCTGGTGCTACCTTTAATACTTATCAAGCCACCGCCAGATTCAGCAGATCCACTACTCACAGTATCTCCGTCTTGTCTTTTGGTTCCTCCATTTGTGAGACTGGACTGCCAACCATCTGTATTACTGTGATCGTCCCGATTTTGATCGGCATTTCCGCGACCTTTACCGTTAGCGCTGCTGTTAGTATCATAATAAATTTTGATACTGTCTTTATTGTTGCTCGAGGTATCGGGTGATTCTTCAGGTCTACTTTTTTTATTATTTTTTGTTTTTGTTTTAGCGTTACGTGTGAGTTTGTCCCACCAATCTGCTATGCTACTCTGTTCATCTCCTTTTTGTCCTCCATCTCCACTACCTGTACCGCTGGCCTTGGTGTTACTGCCTGAATAGGTACTGGCGCTACCCTTAGTACTTGTCAAGTCTTCGCTAAGCTCATCAGATCTATTTCTGTGATTATCTTTAATATGTTCTGTCGTTTGACTACTACCTGCTAATAAAGAATTTTCACCTGTATTTTTTTGGTCGTTTTCTTCATCGTTTTGGCCAAGAACTGTTATAACATTTCCTACGTCATTTCTTTCTTTATTATTAATTGTACTTTTATATCCGTTATTTTGTTTTTCACTACTTTGTGGTGGATCTGGAATGGTACTTTCGTTTTCCGCTTTTATGTTTATCGGTATTCCAATTCTCCACGGTACAGTATGATTTCCCGAATATTGACTACCGTTATTTGATGGCAATTGAATGATATTCGTGTTAGTAGAATCTTTAATCTATAGTTTGTTAGAAAAAGTCAAATTTTAGGTTCTTATAGTAGGATTTTTATATGCTACTTGTAATGGAATGTAAAATGTTTATTACATTTACCTTTCGTTTATATCGTGTTCGCCCTAAACTTCCGGTTAATCCAGACAGTAGTATTAGTATTAATAGTGTTTTCCTTGTTATTTTCATATTTAATTTGAATGTTTTACCCCGCTTTTAAACCGTTTGGAGGGCGTCTTGAGTTTTTTTCCTTTTTTTTCTTAAAGTTGCTTTATTTCGCGTCGTGGTTGCGAATGGTGGACTGTACTGCTAGTTCAAAACTGCAGAATGACTTCCTTATTTTGGGACTCTTAAAGCCTTTTTTGCTCTTATCTCTTTTGTAATATTACTGTAAAATAATTGTCTGTTGCACATAAATACTTAATTTACAGTCACTAATACGTTAGCAAACTATATTCATAATTTGTTTGTCCTTGCTAGTGTCGCTATGTTTAAATGCCATTTTAAACGCAACGCAATAATAAGGAAAATTTTCTACTCATTATTGATAATACGAATCGTTATTATGTTGCAGTTAGTTGAGGCATTGTAATATTATATTTTATTTAATGTAATGCTGCGCGTATAACATTTTTCTTATGCAATAAATTATTATTTTTGATATAGTTAATAATAATTTATGAAGCTGCAATCTCTTAAGATATAGTTAAAATCAATCGTGTGCCTTATGAAAGCGTTTTTTGGTAATAAAAGATGATAATATTTAATGTAATTTACGTGTCCAAACTTTCTTGTCCTTATATTTTGTACTTTCATCAATTAGTATTGCTTCGAAATATTTTAGTACGTACTGAAATTCAATACTTAGTAATTAAATTTATTTGCTAAGGAATGACGAAGTAGTTTACTGTTAAAGATTACACATTTTTTTCTTTCAATCTACAATTATCTTTTTCTACATATTATCTACAGTAAAACATGTGAGTTTTATTTTAATGTAATTTGATTAACAATGTCTTATTCGATAAATATCTTTTATTTTCTTTATATCACATAAAAATGAGTACAAATAAGAAATAATTCGTTTCTTGTATATTTTAGGAGATTATATAATATAATTGAAAATGGGTTAATACATCTTGAGCAAATAGGCAGAAAACAAGTCCGTAGAGAGATATGCTTTATTTTTTTTATATAAAATATATAAAAAGTTCTTTTGTTCGTTTTTTTCGTACTATGAGGATCATTGTACATGAGTATTAAGAAGTGTATTAATTTTATGTAGACAAGTATGTGTCATATCTAGATAACATAAAGAGGCATTCCTTTACTACCAAGAGAAATATCAACCGACATTATTGTTCAGCAACTTATTCACAGCGGTTAATGTGGATATTGGAATCTAAAAAGAAATAAACAATATATCGAATCACATGGAATACTGTTCAAAAGTATTAAATATGATCTAATAATAATTACGTACGTTGAATATATCGTCGAATAAAGAGCCACTTTTATAAACAGTGGCACCTCCAACTTCAACATTTGCATTAGTGTGACTTGCAGCACCTCCAACAACACTGGTAGCTGCGAATGGTACATTTCGATTATTAGACTCCGAAGATGTATAAATTGTTTGCTTCCTGACTGTCGGTATACGATGTCTTTTTCTAATGTACAAACGTGTACGCCCAGCGTATTTAGTTGTATCGGGTATCCCTATCAAAAATATTAAAAAATACGAATAGATATCGCATGTATCGACTAAATTAAAATTATTTTCTTATATGTTCAATATGCTTGCATATAGTCCAATTGAATTGTACTTGATTCTCATTTTAGACGGTTTTGAAATAATACAGTCTAAGAAAGGAAACCGATTATTTCTTTTGACTGTTTCTTCCTTAATTTAATACGGTCTAAGAATTTATAAAGAATTAAAAAATTCACGTTGTACTGTAACTTATATTGTGAGCAATATTACCACTGGCAGACATCAACATTGAGTTTGATACGAAAGACATGCCACGTGCTTCATCATCGGTCCTATTTTTTATTTGTGATTGTGGTATGGTGGTCCAAAATGTCAGTTAATACAATTAAGAAAAATGAAAGAGCATACATTTTTTTTGAATATCAAGATCAATATTTTAGATCGTCTTTATAAGAAGGAAAGTAGTCTGAACGAAACTGCAATGAAAACCACCAAAAAAAATGATACTGCTATTAGAAAATCATTTGCTTCTGAAAGACAACTATTTGCCAAGTCGTCATCATATACAAGAGATATTATTCAAGAAAAAATAGAGAAGGCTTTAATAATATGAATAGAAACAAATAACTAAAGAAAGATATTAGTAGACGATAAACCATAAATTGCATTTTATAAGAAGATTAATGATCTGAAATAATGAAGTGCGTTATATCTGTCTAGTGATAAAAAGAAGAATAAATTTGCTGCAAGCACGTCATAGCTTACAAAATTCCTGGAAAGACACACTGCATAAGATAAACATAAGAGGTGGCATTTTATTTGTAGATGGAACTGTTGCCGAAGAATTTTTTTCGACGAGAGTAACTTTTTGTCACCTAAAGACAACGGTAAACGAACACTTTTATTATCTAGTGACACTGAATAACTAAATGATTAGGTTGTATGTATGTATAAATCGACCAATTAAATTGCTCGTCAAGACTGATTGATTTTCGTATTTTTCTATGACATATTCCAATATGATCCTACATTCAGGAATATCAATATATATAATTCATTCAATATTGTATTGTAAAAAAATGCGTTCGGAGAATTTCTTACCAGCACTAATTCCTTCATTTTCAATGACGTCCGAGTGAATATCCGATATTTTTACTTTCTCAACTGATTTTGAGACAGTGGCATCAGATGCACCTATTAAGCCGACATTGGCAACTAATGCACCCTGAAGTCCTGCTGTAGCAATTACGGGCGTAGCTATTGGATTCTACATTTTAAATCGAATATACGAATATTTAAATATTTTGTTGTTTCTCAATTTTAAATATTAAGAATCTTCTATTATATCGGATATATTTACTATTGCATAAGATTACCTGCTCTTTTGCCCATCTGTATTTTCTTGTACTCGTGGGAATTTCTACCGGTGAATGCGATTCAAATTTGGTCTGAAAATAATTACCATTCAATTAAAATAACTACATGAAAATATAGTTATTTTATATTTATTTACAAATAAAATAAAATATGAATTATATCGATTACATATTTATAGTAATATGTAATATAATAGTAGTATGATAATTATATGGAACAAGAACAATCTTCATTATACGATATTACAAGAGAAAATAATATCAAAGGTATCTTTATACTCGATCATTTTTCCTTGTTCGCCCAAAACCAATATGTTCAATGCCGTTTATTTTCTTTATATTTTACTTATATTGATAAGTTTTTGTTATTTAAATTATAAATATTGTTTTCGATTAAGAGATGTCATTTTAAACTTTTAGAAAGACATTTTTTGAAAAAAAATGATGTTTTTATTTTAATGTAAAGTATAGACTTTGCCGTTAAGTATAGATCACAATATTCTATAAATGGCCTTTTATTCCTTTACTTCTCTTGCAAATGGTCATTATTTTGACGAAATTGTTCAAATAACACCTCTTAATGGAAAACCTTATGTAATGCATCCCGAACCGCATGCAAAAGCGGAAAGATTGGATCTACCGTGACAGTTGATTGTGACAGTGATAAAAAAAAAGAAAGAAAGAAAGAAATCAATATAAAATATGATTAATATTTACATATGTATTTATTAAAATAAAATATATCCATGCTATTATGATAAATTATTTCTTTAATGAAGACTTCCACCGTTATGTGGATACCTCTGTCTTCTCTATATCGTTTCTGTCTTTTGATTTTGATATAATCTGTATATTTGTACGTCCGGAAGGTAATTTCTTCTTAGCTTCTGTATTTGTTGTTGAATCGCTGTATATGATACCCTCGGCCAAACTCTGTGAGTTTCCACTTTTCTCCACTAACCCACCAAGGCCAGCCGATGCTTTTGGTCCATTATTACCAACACCCGCGTTGGCATAAAGTCCACCATCTAAATAATACAAATAATTATTTCGTCCATTTATTACACAAACATTTTTGTTGCCTTTTTTTGTACAAAATTATCATAACGTCGCAATGTTTAATTTATCGCGATCGTTCCGTTGATACCGTCAAATTGTTTAACGTTATTTAATCTTACCAGCATTAACAGTTTCACCGTTTACATCTCCACCTAAACCAGCGGATGCGTATTCACCCGTAGGTGTACCAGCGCTTGCATGAAGGCCGCCCTTGGCGTCTGCTCCTCCTAACAATCCACCTAGACCTACTTCGGCATGATAGCCGCCTAAGTTCACTCGTACACCGTCATTGGTGAATTGTAGAAACGGCAACTGAACAACAAAGAATAAGGTTAATATGGAATTAAACTTAAAATCGACGTTCATGCGTTTCAAACTTAATCATTGTTTAATACTGATAAAAATTTTCGAATCAATCAACAATTTTTCTATATTGATATCTTTACGATTTGATCAAGTGTGAGATGTAACTTGTACGTGATCGCGTATAAGCTGTTATCCTTCTACAAAGAACAACAAATAAGATTATAAATTTCATAATTTAATCCCATACGGTTAACAAATAGTAAAATATATCTTCAATTTAAAAGGACGAAATTAGTATGGAAATTATCATGTCTGAATTTACTTAGAAAGTAATGTACAACTAAGGTTTTAGAATAATTAGAATTTTTTTAATATAAAAAAATTGTCTTTAGGTATAATTTAAGTTTTGTTCGCCGAATTATAAATTTTTCTTTCCACTAACACACATTTGTAATCAAAACACATTGTATTGGTATTCGTATGAATGACTTATGAATACGTCTCCTTGAATTTATTCTGTTCGTTTTCAGTTCAATGATCTGTCCTCGAAATAAAAAGAATAATAATTAGGATGCCATGCAGTTGCTATACAATACTATACATCAAAATGTTGGTTTGACTAAACGAATACTACTACAATGATATTAGTATTTTAATATGTCGGTAGTATTATTTAGCATTTATTACGATAAAAAAAATTGTAGATTATGTAATGAAAGACTAATCTACGAAAATTTATTTCTTCATTTTTTAAATTTCATAAAATATGCTGCATTTTTATATAAACGTATGACTCGATTTAAATTATTTATAAATAAAAAATTTTCAATATAAATAATTGTGCGTTATTATAACAAATTTTATTACATGCCGTTGAATTTTTTTATCGTTATCCATTGGAATTAATCTTTACCAAATATTATTTACCAAACTTATTATTTACCAAATATTACCGATATTATACTTACGCTTTAAACAAAATAATTTCCTCTAATGTTCTCTAATTTTTATTAACAGAATTGATAGGAAACAGATGATATTTACATAATTTATTTATGTAGTTCCTTCTAAAACTTTCATAAAAAAATAACTATTGAAATATCTCGTACTTGGTAAAATAAGAATAAATACTACGTTTTTTCACATAAACAATAATTATAAGTGAGGCTATTTTGACCTTGCAAACATGCGGAAGAAATAACAACGTCCTCAAAAACTGCATCCTACAATTATAAGCACTTACAAAGTATCGTTTGAGATAAGAAATCATCTTAAAAGTCATTAAGTTCCGACTGTTCATACATATTTCATATTCGTATTGCTATGTTAATAACACTTAGTTTTATGGAATGATGAAATTATCGATAGTATTTATCTATCTGATCAATTGGTATATTGCAAGAAAATATTTAAAATAAAGACTAATTTATATGCCCGATGTATATAACATAATTCTTATTTGAAGCAAATAGTGTAATATTGTATATTGTACTACAAATATATCGGAATAGTTGTATTTCACATATTTGTATAATTTGAAGTTAAAATGTCTTTGCTACTTTTGTCTCTAAAAACGTGTTTATTAGATGCGACTAGTATATAATACTATACTACGTTCAATGTTCCGAATGACGTATTGCAACTTTCACGATCTTTTCTCTTCATGAACTCGATTGACGATTACCCGACAATTGTAGCCAAAGTATTTTTCTCTTTATCTTCGTATCTTCAACATAATTATGCTACGTTTACTTTATTTTATAATAATTAATAAAATCTTTTTAAACTAAATTATACGCTTTAAATATTTCGACCCGATATATTATCTTTAATTTTACCATAGACAGAGAGCACTTTTTATGAACACGTATGTACAGTTATTTTGTATTCGTCTATAAATGCATCTAAAGATAGAATTCTTATACGGTAATTGTCGTTAAATCACATGTCATTATAAACAAAAATTTGAGGAAATTTATTCAACGGATATCCCTAGAAGAAATGGGAATATGACGAAATAAAACCTAGCTCTATGGATATCAGAACTTTTTTAACCAGAATACGTATTTATATGATTTTTTTAATTGGCATATCGCATTATATCATTACGTCTTTCTATCTGAATTACGAAATTGCACAAAGAAGAACGACGTTTCGGACGATAGAAAAATGAAATAAAGAGGTAATAATTGTGTTTATAAATCGCTGTAAAGAAGTCTTTGAACTTACGATACCGGTTTTTGTTGTTGTTCTTACTGGTTGCTGTATCGTTTCCTCCGCTCTGATACTTCCTATCAGTGACACGATGAAAAGCACAACATTCAATGCGAAAACTACTGCGGCCTTACTTCTCGCCATCTTCTCATCTACTGACACGTCAGAGAGACTGTTAGTACCTTTATCCGACCGTCCCTGAAGCAGTCGTTTCTAGTGATTTTTCATAACGTCCGGGAGGCATCTCAATGACGCGAAAGTGTAGTGTGCGTAAGAGAAAAAGAGTGGTTTAGAGAGGGAGAGGTGAGGAGGGGGGAGATGATAGACGAACGTGTCTTTACGTGTCTTCACGTGTCTTTCTACCTGTGTAGTTCACCTGCATAGACGCGTATACATTGTCTGTTGAATCAACGGAGAATTAACAAAAAAGAATAACAAATTTGACACAATCTTAAAACGATCGTGTGCATTGGCGTCATGATAATCTTTCATTTATAAAAAGTATTTATTCGCGATATTTCTTCAGCTTTTGAGCATTTTGACACACAAAAATATTTCGTTGTCTAATATTTACGGTTGTTTATTACGATCAACGATTATCCGCGATGGTTGTAATTATAATTAAGTTTTCATCATTCATGTAGATTGAATACGGTTAGATTGAAGTCAATGTAATGGAGAGAAAAAGAGAGAGAGGGAGAGAAAGAGTAAAAGAGAGGAAGACACCGTTATATTTCCGAGTTTTAATAAATCGTTCTATTTACGTTGAACATTCCTAATCGATCGTAGTTCATTAAACTCTTAAAAATTCCAAGTATGAAGTCGCGAAAATAACTGGTTTTTGTTTTTTTCTTCATTGAAACGAGAGATTGTGTACTCTATTCTCGAAGATAGGTGTAAAATTATTTACGAAGTATGATGTATATCATACAAAAAAATATTTCCGTCAATGCCGCATGTATTTTAACCTTTGATTGAATGAATCAGCCAACATGTTGAATGTATAACGTTCCTTTTTGATGTGTCATCGCGTGCTAATAGTTCCAGATCATCAAAACTCGATGATAAGGTAAATACTAGAATACGTACTAAAATACGAAGACGTACTGTTAAACGAATAGATTATTTTACGTTGTAAGCACCTGCGCAATCTTGACATACACGCGCTTAAATTTATATGTTATTGAGAAATAAGAAGACATCCTCAAATATATTTATTTGCATTGAATTTACTAAATTATACTTATACCTTCAATGAGATTCATTACATATCGATATATTTATTTATATAGGTTATATGTACACAAAACTATGCCAATCAAACTAAGTGACTTTTTTTCTAACTTATTTGACTTATTGTCAACGTACAACTGCCAATTTTACGATAATTACGCGAAATATGTAATTTCAATGTTGATTGTATTGTACATAATACCACTGTTCGTGTATCTCTTTACGGTATTTTCCTCTCTGTTACGAACAGTGGAAGCGACTAAACACATATCATGGACGTATACGTAAGCATTGACTGTCAAAACGAATTATCACTTTTCAATCATCTTGAATTGATGGCATAAAAGACGTAGCACTCGAAGCAAGTTCCTCGATTAAGAAATAACTTGCGAATTAATTCAAAACGTATTAGACATACGAAAACAACAACTTTTTCAAGATGATTTTCATCTTCTCTCGTATCTTAGTAATATGAGGTTTTATATGACTTTGGTGCTATTTTGTTTTCTAACGGTGGCTCGTTGTACAACAATTTATTGGTTATTTTCTCATCGTCGTATTTCGAGATCGTTGGTCTGTCATTTTTATTGTTAGGTACTATTTTATTTTGGGCACGGTGCGAATTGTTTGAGAAAAACGTTCCAAAGAAATTTCCAATTGGACGTGGGCCTTCATCGACTTCTTCGTGAACCTCGTACGAACTGCTCCCTCCGTTCGTAACGCTGCCGTGCATCTCGTATATACCTTTCGAGATAAAACTTGTCTTGTGTTACTGCCTCGCAATTTTACCAAATACTTCGATCGTCGAGAAATATTATTTATTTAACGTTAATCATGCTTCGATAACGAATGACGAATTTCTTAGATAGGAATCCAAAGCGAAGTAAATTGCGTATTATATCGAACATTATTACACGACTGTTTTAAATGTCGTCGATTGATCGCAACATTCGAAAGACACAAGAAGTGATTTTGGTAAATTCATCGTTCAATAAGACTATTTATGCAATCTCTATTTGAAATACTTACCACTGCTTCCTTCGTGCATTCCATTGTGGCTTCCGTGATTTCCATGTCCAAATAAGAAACCAAAGGTTTTGTGTTCTCTCTGACCTATATCATGTACTCCATTATGTACATTTAAAGTCTGGTGATTCCCAAAATCGATGTTTATGTTACTGGGTTTTTTAATAACACCGTGATGACCAAATAGAAGATTCACGAAGGAATTCAATCCAAAAGGATCTCTGTGATAATGTTTTGAATCCCTACGTATTTGCTGTTGTAATTTTTGGTGCTGTAACTTTTGATATTGCAATTGTTCGCGCCTTATTCTTTGTTGTTCCTTTTCAGCTAATATCTTGTTCCTCTTTTCCTGACGGATTTTTTGAATCTCTTCTGCATTTTGTCGCCTCTGAGACGAAGTAGTTTTTACGAGGTCACCGACTGCTTCTAACGTTGTGATCGGAATCTAAAAGGTATAAGTTCAATATTGGATATCGTTATCGATATGTTGAAAGATCTATAAAGAGTTTTATTTGTGTAACCTTGAAAATATTATCAATGGTATCACTATTTTCTGGAGAAAACCCTTGAGCAACTGTAGCGGTTTGCTTGATAGCTGTAATTGGAATCTATGGAAAGACATTGCTTTGAAATAAGTATTAGTTAGAACAATAAGCATGAAGAATTAAAAGCTTGGCAATACTCACGTTAAATATGCTATCGATAACATGTCCATTTTCATTTTGACGACCTTTATAAAAATTTAGTCGTGTTTGAACGTCCTAGGATACAAAATTGTATTATTTTGAAAATTTTAAATATTCGAAATCTTTAGCAATTTCTTATCCTGTATTTTCAAAAAAACATATACAGATACATATAATCGTCGCATAGATATAATCGTTGCAGTGGATATTATTCGCGAGAACGCAGTGCGTAATAATATCGCGAAAATGATATATTTCCTAGATCGAAAATTAAATCAGTGAAAAATTTACAAGATTTAACAGTTTTTCTATTCTCTTATTGAAATTATTCTTCAGCGTTCTTGTTCAAACCAAGTACGATTCGAATGTATATTTCAAGCCTCCGTAATTCTTTTGCATTTAATTATAATTTAAAGAGTCAATATAGACTTCTTTTCTATTCACTGCCGTGATCTGACGTATAAGAAGTTAGGCAAAGACATATACCCGCTTTCATTTCCTACACTTACAAAAACGAAACTGTCTTCCGTCTGCCAAGGTGTCGTATCAATGAAGAAAATATATTGTTCAGATCGTTCTTCGAATTTATGGATGAAATGATTGAAATTTTGCTAGATACGTAGAATTGTGAATCAAGAAGAATATGATGTGGAAAATCCAAGGTACTTTGATTTCTGTTTACGCGTAATTTACCACGTCGTCATCGATATGCAAATACGAATTTTAAAAATCCAACCGCACGAGCGGCAGTAAAAATAGAAAAAGGAGGAAAAAGATGGAAAAGTCAACGAGCACGATGATTTCGAAGTAACGAACGTACCTAAAATTATCAATGACTAACTCACATTTTGCGCTGCGATTGCGGTTACGGCGACACTAAAAACGACGACACAAACTTCTAATTTCGCGTTAACGTACCGCGTTAATGACGATCGGATCTTTCTCATTTTGCGTAGCCCTCGTCCGACAGTCAGCGTACTCACGATTGTTCGGCAGGAGCAGAGAAACCGATCTTTAAGGGTGATCGTGTATTCCCACGCCGATTCTCGACCAATCCGACGATCGTCGGTTCGCAGAGGCATCGTCGTCTGCTTTCTTTACCAAAAGTGCTTTCTACGATACCGGCGCGCGTCGTGCATGTAATGACTTCTCCGATCTCTTTCACCGGTCCAGCACGATTCCTTTTCCATTGGAGCGAACGTGCGTGGGCTACGTAACGTTACATAAAGAGATGTATCGCCGAGATACATCGTAATCGATGATGATGTAAGTTAGAACAGAATCGTACAACCGCTTTCTACACTGGAAATTTTGGCGATGAACGAATCTTACCCCTACAAAGCGCCACGCAAATGTGTTGAAACACGATGTTTCACGCTTTCAGTAATTATTAGATATGTAAATTAATTCAGTCCATCTGGCGGTTAATTGTTATATTATGTAACTTTTTAATCTCTAATGTATGCAGAAGGCCTTGTTTTTTTTTCTTCTTCAGTTTTGACGTCTGGGAATAATAATCAGTTGACAAACGTTTGGATTTGTAACAATAACATCGTGTTTATCTGATTCGAAAATCTCAAAATTCGTGCCAAAAGAGCATCATTTCCGAGAAATGTTCACTTTTTATTTTCATTTGAAGAAAACAACCACCGAAGCTCATCGAATGGTCACAGAAGCTTATGGTGAAAGCACTCCCACCGATAAATCGTGCGGAGAATGTTTTCGAAGTGTCAAAAGTGATGATTTCAGTGTCGATGACACACCTCGTCCAGGTCAGCCGAATTGTTGGATGCTGATCGATCAATAATTTCCGAGGTCTTGGGAGTCATACGAAAGATATACGAAGATATAGAAAGAGACATGGAGAGACGAACAGCCATGTCTGAAATCTTGCTGTCCAGGCAGGAAAAAAACTTTTTTGCATCGTATTGTGACTGAAGACGAAAAGTGGATATATTTCGATAATCTTAAACGAAGGAAGTCCATTTGCGACCCAGGAAATCATCCACATCGACACCAAAGCGGAATATTTACGAAAAAAAAGAATGCTCTGTATATAATGAGACCAAAACGAAGTAATGTATCTTGAGTAAAAACCATCCGTGCCAAACTTTACCAACGACAAATGATCCGTTTAAACAAAGCATCGACGAATAAGCGGTCGAAATATACAAAGAGACAAGATTTTCCAGCACGATATCTGTTGGCACATGTTGGAAAGATCGTAAAGACCATCTTGGAAGCACTTGGCTGGGAAATTTTACCTTGCTCGTTGTGTTCATCGAACATTGCACTATCAGATTAACACTTGTTCAAATCGAACGGCATACGGGCTTTCGGAGCAGCACTTTAACAATTACGAAGAAATAGAAAAATGACCCAATGGAATGGATCGCTTCGAAGTACGAATTGTTTTTTCGTAAGAGAATACAAAACTGCCAAACAAATGAGAAAGAATAATAGCAAGCAATGGCAAATACTTTGATTACTATACTTATTCATGTTTCACATTATGTAATGTAATATTTTCATTCACATTAAAGTCTTTTTCTGGAAGAAAAAAGCAGACCGAATTAATTCACACTC
>JAITYT010000251.1:521749-535096 GCA_025433975.1 Liostenogaster flavolineata | reverse complement strand
AATATATATATATATATATATATATATATATATATATATATATATAATTGATCGTATAATCGACGGGAAACACTTACTGATTAAACTAAATCTATTTTTTTTCGATTTTTTTCCAATGAATGTCTCTGAACTACGTTCCATCACGTTCGAAGTACAAGATGTATTCATGCTTCGATCAGTCTTTGGTTATTTTTTTTGCTACTACGTAAAAATCTTACAACTAATCACACTGCGAATTTATTCAATCCCTAAACTGTCGTTTCCTTTCATGGGATTTCATTTTCTCGAGAAGCGCCCTAGTCAGCATCCGGATTTTACTGCAGGTACATTCCTATTTGCTTGCCGAGATCCTTTCGAAATTCTTTAGTTGATATACCTGATTGCTATGGAAATAGTATGAATGTATTAAAGATACACATTTACAACATGTAGTTTGACTCGATATTCGTATTAGTCGTCCGAAGACGATATTTGATTTGCTTGAAGAATGACTCTTAGTCTTGGACGTTATGCTCGACTTTGTTCGATAATGTCGGCAGTTTTTTTTATGTTCTTATCAATAAAAAAAATAATAGTAAAGTATTATTTCATTTGGAAATAATACAATGGAAATAAGTTGAATTATCACCCAGTGCGAAAGTTAAACTTACGTTTACAGCATCCTGCCATTCGATGTTAAACAATCGAATTAATCCTTTAAGATTTCTTCTGATCAACGATTGTACCCCATTTCTCGAAAATTTAAAAGGAGCTTCTGTAGTCGTTGTGGTGGTTGTAGTTACGTTAAGGTTTAATTCACTACTCGGCATTTTTATTTGATCATTCATTGATGTCCTGCCAGTAGTCGTCCTTTGTGTCGTCGTATCTGGTTCAAAATTGCTGCTTACGATGTTACTAATTTGTTTAATCGCTGATTTCGTATCATTTATCATCTATAAACATAATTCATCATACTGCATTAATAGCCGAAAATACGAATTAATTCCAAAGATGGATATCGACAATTATTTCTTTCGATACCTTTGCTTTTACACTTAGGATTAACGATAAAATAATGTTTTCCCAAAGCGTTTGAATTACGCGCTCCTATGGCCAAACAAACGTTCGTTGTATAACAAATCGTTAAAAAAGCGAGTCATCGTGAATATATTTAATCGATTAATTTTTAACCAATCATGGTAGATCCTGATAAATGTACATATTGATATGTCTTACGCAATTTTATGTTTTTACGCAACTAATAAATTTAATATAATGCAATTTTATCTTTCTTTCAGGGACATTGGAATGCATTGTAATTCCTAAACATCATTGCATGTCGCTATCGACCCTTGTCGATAGAGATGACACGAATGCAATCTAAGAATGACAATATTTCTAAATATGAAAAGTACGTGTTTCATTTACTTCAAACGTGAGTCTTGCCAATGTCCAAAAGAATCCTGGTTCTTTTTTCCGAACTTGCCGGACTACCCTTTTGGTCTCCTCCGAAATGATAGTATCTGAAATGATATCACTGTCAATGGAATTTTTCAATTCGATATGTTCGTTCGAGTCATCCGATAGAATTCTATCCAAAACATTCATCTTTTCCATTATTTCCTCCTCATTCGAAGAATCCATGTGCTGCTTCCATTCTTGATAATCCGGATCTATTTCAAACTGATGTTTCAGATGTTTTATGTATCGCTCAGATACTTCATAACCATGATTCGTTTCCTTTGGCAAATAATGCGCTTGGTTTGGTTTATCTTCTTTCGCAACGTAACCATTCTCAATCATTCTTGCGTTTGGTTCGTTCTGAGCTTGACGATTGTAATTGCTTGCACGAAGAGACGACCGAATCAAAACGGATTCTTCCGGAGAATTTAGGAATCCCGATGGAAAATTCGATGGTTTGTAGGATTTACGAGACGTCCAATGCGATCCTTGTGCGTCACTTTGCAATGGTTCGATCAGGCAAACGAGAAAGCAGCTGATCGTGAGTAATTCGAATGACAACAGTGTCATCTAAAAAAAGAAACCTTGTAAAACTTTTTAATAAATTATTTTCGAAACTTATACCGAATATAGGAAACGTTACAATGACTAATAATGAACAATTTATAATGTCATTATGGATAATAAGAGACAGAAATGAATATAGGTAGCCCTCCTATAACACCGCACCCTATAACACAGTTTCACTCTAAGGCGATAAGCGAATTACGAAAATCTTTGTACAATACTGTACTTCTACAACACTGGATAACATAAATTTTGTTTAACATATTTAAAAACTAAATTACTTTAAAATAATGGCGGGAAGGGATAAAGTAATTCTAGATATAAAAATATAAAAAATATATAAATAAATTATGATTTACTCATTTATGACTCTATTCCGATATTATAACCGAAAGCGTCGTGCACAGTTTACGCACCATCCGCGGCGAAATTTGCCGTCTCAGAGTAGCAATGAAAAAGAAATTTATTAAATTAAGGTTGGGTTAAATGAAAATAATAGTTTTTGTTTTTTGCATCTATATTTTCAATAAAAATTCAGTTGCTTGTATGGAATTTAAAAAAATGTTTGTTTTTAATAGGTTTTCGGAACGTAACCTCCTTTTTTGTACTGGCTCTGGGTCTTATAATCCAGATTTCACACAACACGGAATTTCCTAAGAATCTATCTACCGTGTTATAGGAGGATTACCTGTAATAATATCTTCTATAAAGACTAGAGAGACACGAGTAATAATAAAACTCGTAGAAAAAAAAGAACTCGTCAAAGACGCAATGACGTACGAATGAACGTATTTGAGAGAGAGAAAGATCTGACAACATATTACATAAACTAACGAACACTTTTTAACGATAGAAGGCAATCGAAAGAGGAGGAAAGAGGAACGGATGATTTGCAGAAAAATGGAAAGTCACTTAGATGATTCAAAATCGTGCCTGTACAAATAAAATGACTATGACGACGACTAGTTTCCCTTGAATTGACTCTTATCAATCGCGATTCCAGTCATGTAAAAGAGTCCACGAGTATTTCTCAATGTTGAGTACAAGAGTGAAAAACGAACGAGAATCATAGCGACAGAGAAAAAAGTCGTATTTACCGAACAACGATATTTTTTCATGCACATCCGCTTTTTAACTAATTCGTGAATTAATTCTCGACACAATGACGAATCGTTGACTCGTTTTCTATTTTATCTCAATGTCTTCTCGTGGAAGCGCGCTAAGAATAATTACATATGTGTATGCACGCGATTTTTACGCGATCACATAAGTCAATCGCGAAAGTAGTAAATACCTAGTCAAATCGATCAAAATTTGTAAAAAATCTGGGAACGATTTCTCGTCTTTCCTCGTCCAACGAAAGTCATACAAGAAAAATGTCGTACTATCGATTCTTTCGATAGCTTTTATCGAATGCATGAATTAATTTGCAAAAAATCGTCGACTCATACTCAAGCCGGTAGTCTCGCATTTGTTCTCAATGACCTCGCGTGACAGCGTGTGAAGAGTATTCACATTATACAAATGTATGCTTGCGATTGTTACGCGGTCGCATAAATCAATCGCAAAAGAAGTAAATACCTGGTCGAATCGATCGAAATATGTAAAAAAAAATCAGGGAATCTCCTTCCCTCGTCCAATGAAAATCGTGCAAGGACTATGTCCTACCATCGATTCTTTCGATGGCTTTCGCCGGTCGCGTGGTCACGCATCGATGATGCGAAATCGGCATTTAATCTATTTGTCCGCAAAGTTTATGATCGATTCGCGAAATCGGTCGCGTATTTCGATCCTTCGACGCGGCTTCCACGAAAGGACGTTTTTTAATCGCGGATTTCCGAAGCTCAGGCACGAACCGACGTACGATCTTAACGGTAGTTTGAGCATGACTACAGAAATTGTCGTCGGACAATTGGACGTTTTTGAGCGGCACGATCGTAAGAACGAGGGACATCGCATTGCGACGATCCATTTCGCCGTAGGGTCGGACGTGACGCGTATCGCGCTACACGTGCACCGAATTGAATCGTCGAAGGTATTTCGTCACGAGCGATGAAAGACGATCGACGATGGCAATGTCGCAATGAATATCGAAAATTCGCTCGGAGAACATCGGACGATTCGTTCTTGTTCTTGATTCACTGCTCGACACCAGCTGTTCCTACAATCTCGTACTACGTATTATTGATCTCGATAGAGCTAGCTCTCATTCGATCGATAAATTGATCGCGATTGATCGCAATATTTTTTTTAAAGTCTCCCTTATTCTTTTTCAAGTTTCTCCGATTTATTTCTTCGTAAAACAGACGGTATTGTATTCTTACGAATACACGATAAAAGTGAAAACTCAAAAACGCACAAAATTGATGATTCGCTTTACGAAATAAATGTCAAAGAGATTTAAATAACTTCTAACGAACCAGATTCATTCGATTAACCGTTAACATCCTCAACGTTAACTCGATGTTTCGACAGTGAAATGTCAAAATCTGTTTTATTGTATTTTAATTTGTAACGCCTTCGTTACGTTTTGGATTTAATCGCAATTGATTAAGATCCTACATTCTTGGAAAACTTTCTAAAGCAAATTTGATAACGCGTGCCGTCCGTCTATCGACGATCGTTAAGACGATGTAAGAGTAATAAGTGGTTGCTGCTCCATTAATGCATCTTTTCACGAGTACTTCACGTTACGCTGAAAAGAACAATACCTCAATCGCAGGATTAAAGCTACAATAATTACGTGTTATCGTTGGACGCATGGAAAATTGCTCGAAGAACTTTAACACTACCAAGACGTGCGCAAAATGATCGTTGTTACAAAGATGCGCATCGATGGGCGTCACAATTGCATCGTCAGTGTGACCGAAAAAAATCGAAGAACGAACGTCATCGTTATTATTCAACGTACGCTCTGGAGTCGTAACGATAATTGTCTTCGGCCAGAACACATTGGGATCTATGTTGTCCTCGCTCGTCGAAAGATACGCCGGTACAAAACGCACCTGAACTCGTAACATCGAGACTTTCTACGTAATTTCCGCGACGTATCGCACCAAGATTTCTATCGATTACGAAAATACACCGCCTATTACAACTTCGAGGAAACACACGGGCCCATGCGTTCTAAGAGAATTTGTTTTTTCCCTGTAGTGAAGCGCCTGCCACCACGGTACGTGCTTAGAAAAAACTATGTGCTACTAGTAAAGTGATTAAATACAGTTCGTACTCGAAGAACTCGAAGACTCGAAGAAGATTGGAAACAAAGGAAGATTCTAAAACCGATTCTAAAAACGTCCTCAACGTCAATTTTGCCCAAAGATGATAAAATTATCAACGTAAGTCGATCTTAAATTTTCCTTGTTGCTTGTACAGTAATTAAATAAAGTGGTTCGAGACTGAAAAGAAAGAAAGCACCGAAAAATTCTAACAACGTTTTCAACGTCAAATTTGCTCAAAGATGATAAAATTATGAACGTAAGCCGATCTGAAATTTTCCTTGCTGCTTGCACAGTAATGAAATACAGTGGTTCGAGACTCTTGGTCGAGATTCGAAAGAAAAATAACACCGAACAATTCTACCAGCATTCTCGACGTCAAATCTGCCGTGAATCGATCACGATCGAGTGATTCCATTCAACGAAGGTGATGTAATGTTATTCTTTGAGGATACCCTTCGGGCGTGAAAGGAAAAGAATTAAAGTGAAATTACGTTCATTGTCTTTTGATGACACTGACCGATGTTCGATGCGCCATCAGCTTCGATGCGTCCGAGAATTTTCGATAGTAAATCCACTCGTGATCTGTTGCGCCACTGCTCTCACGATTCTCGCAGCTCGTTGACAAGACAAGATGTCATTACTATCGCGTGCTGTTTGATAACAACGTCCGTTACCGACTAATCCGTAGGTCGGCTAACGCGAAACTTGGACTTCTTGCGTTCAGTTTGCCGCTTGAACCAGAACCACGTGGATCGTTGGATATAGCAGCCATCTTTCACTTTCACTCTCAATTATCCACTCTTGACCACGTGTTTCCAGATATAAAGAGCGATTCGATGTATTTTCGGATAACAACGATATCAATACAAATTAATCATGCGCGTCCATTTGTCCATCGTTGAACAGTTTGCCTCCGTTTTGGATTCGTTCGTTCGTATTGATAAAATAAAATCGGTATTGATTTCAACTTCTCGTGAAAAACGTTAGAAAAGAGCGGGTCGTTCTTGAGTGGATTTCGCGTTACGGTGATAATCGCGTCGGTGTTAGAGTTGTTTCGTTTCGTTTTAAGTTGACAAAGCGGTTAAGAGGAAAATCTCGTTGCATATAATCGTTAGATTGTCCCGATGCGATATAATCGGTCGCTTCTTTGATTGCAGATAATTTTCGCGCGTGACACGGCAGGCTCTTTTTCCGCTTCAGCGTTAACGACTCTGTGACGAAATGGCACGTAAGAGAGAAAAAGGCGTGCACGATTATGCATTAACATCAGTTTAAATGTTTTCTATTCGCTTGCAACGCGTGTTCGAAGTTTCTCTTCTGCGAGAATCGTAATTACAGCGCGTAATTAATCCGATATTACGTTTAAATAAATCTTTTTCCTTAAGAGCATCTTGCTTTTGGAGAACCACTCGATAATATTCGTGTGTTAACAAAGCCGGATACGCCGCAACGAGTTTACGATATTTCGAGAAACTAGGAACTTATCTTTATGACTCGAAAAAGAAACGGATTATATCATCGATGAAGCTATAGAAATACTCGTAATGTTTCGTAGAATATAAAAAGAGAAAGTACACGAAAAATTATTCATCAATTTGTATTTATGGTTCGAT
The DNA here is from genome assembly GCA_025433975.1 of Liostenogaster flavolineata. Lineage (NCBI taxonomy): Eukaryota > Metazoa > Arthropoda > Insecta > Hymenoptera > Vespidae > Liostenogaster > Liostenogaster flavolineata. The sequence continues at coordinate 528,255 of JAITYT010000251.1, read as the reverse complement.
CTGAAATAAAAGCACTTTTATGGTCCTCTTAATTTTCTGGTTAAGACCTTATTTAAACGTACGAATGTGCACGCGTATGTGTCTACAATATATTTAATTTATGTACGTCCTTGTAACTTTCGATATCATCAATTTCTTTTACGAAATAGTAATTCGAAATCTTCATTATGTAACAGTTTCTAATCGTTTTATTTAATCGGTCATTTTCTTTCCACGAGATGCCTATAAAAAAGAAAGAAGTTCGCGCATCTTTAATTCTAGTGTTAAAAACTAGACGTAACATTTGCGGCACTATAGCTGAATAAACGTTAGTTGCGGATTCGTGGCTCGTGATTATCCTTGTAATCTAAAATATTATTTAATAAAATGTTATGAATATTCATATCGATACTTATTAAGTGTATCGTAACATAATTTAATTCTTGAATGACTGTTAACTAATCGAAACCTGTAAAATATGTAAACGATGTGAATATAATTAAAGCCCAAAGAATTTGAAAGTAACGTTACAAAAATGACATCGTTGATGACTTAAATTTACGAAAAAACGGATATTTAAATAATAATATCGTCATTATGACACGTTGCGTTACGATCATTAAGATAAATGGTTGGTAACTTTCAAGTCGTAATACGGACTGGAAAGGCGAGGCGAATGGTTGTCATGTAAATTACCAATAATAACCACGATCATCGCGGATCTCCGAAATCTTGTAAAGGTTTCTGTAAATTTATTTTGATCACCGATAGTAGCGGATCTCGAATCGTAGGTGCTTTTAAGAGTTGATTTGTTAAAAGATTGAATGATGAAGCATATTATTGGATTGTTCGGAAAGTCTTCACCTGGTACCGATAAATTGCGCTGACCACAGTTTTTTTACTGATTATGTGTAAAATCTCCACCGACAAAAAATGACAAAGATTGATAAGAGCAATAGAACATTCTTACAATAATCAGCGCAATTTACCGAGCGGGGACTTTTGATAACCCAATATATGCGTGTGAGACCGGATTAAAAAAAGAAGATCAGGATATATAATTTTTATAATAACTGCTTCGGTTTTATTGCAATAAAACCAGTTTCTAATAAATATTGAGGTGACATTTTTGGAACATATCGATTTTAACTCGACGTTGAATATTCTTCGTTTTAAAACGACGGTTTAAACGAATCTAATTGAATTCGCACAATTTAATATAATGCAATTAAAATTGGCATTGAATAAAAATACTTTTATTACAGTGAAATTATTCATTGAAATAAAATTCGAGCAAATTGTGAATGGTTCAAATATTGTATAAGTCACTTTTAGTACTTGCAAATTCATTCACTATTTGTTCTCTCGTTATATTCAATTTTCTGTAATCATTTAGTGACTTATCTAATCAATATGAACGACAGCTGTCAATCTAATAATTGTATGCTATGCACTGCATATAGTATGATTATTTTATGTTTTGTACAGTTAACATATACCATAGTCGGAGAAAAAGGATCAATAGCAATTTTAATAAAATAATATCTTTTAATTTAATTATAAATTGGATAGAAAATAAAAGAAATGTGTATCGAAACATTTGACATATTAAAAAAAATATCGTACTTACTGTGCAGGTACGATATAGCGTATCTGTCGTAGCACACAGAAATGGCGTGGTTCTAATATCTAACTGAACGTAGAAATTTACTATCGAATGCTGTACTAACTCACAGATATTCTAACAAAAAGGAAACGTACGAAATAATTCCTTTAATGAATATATACATTTCAAATGTAATAGCCAAATTACATGTCACGTGTATCTTAAATTGAACGTTTACCAATATCGACGGAACATATTTGTCTTTCGAAAAAGTAAGGAAACTCAAGGATGTAATTTCCACAAGTTAATGACTTCCACTAACGTATTACAAAATTCAAGTCTGGTTTCTTTTACTCCGATAAACATATCATTTTCTTTCGAATTCCACCTAACTCTACCTTTCCGTACAATTTTTTTGCTTGTAGAGATGTATACAATTGTTCGAAAAATATATCTTTCTATTTCAGGAAGGAAATTTATTTATATGAGATGATTTATGTCTATATTTTTAGAGATTTTGCAGACAAGGGTCTTAAATGAATAAATGACTTAAATAATGGTTAAAAAAGCTTTGAGGAATTGTCTATTTTTTTCTTTACCATCGATATCGAGTCTCATCTGACAAAATGTTATACTTTCACTTTCAGATGACCTCGAGTCCAAAATTTTGCAAACTATCGAGATGTTTACGAAGCTGTTAAGAAAAAGCCTTTTATAGGAATTAAAACACGGATAGAAAATATAGACATTAGTCGCATTATTTATTACTTAATGTATGTTTAGAATGTTGTCCTGCGACCCTCCATAGATAGCATAAATGGTGTCGCCATTTTTTTTGTTATTAAGTTCTACGTATCGACAAGAAATTTAACAATTTATAAAATTTTGGGGATGTATAGCACTTATGCGGGCAAATATTATGCAACTTTATTTAACTTGGAGGGTTTATCGAGGCTGCAATTTGATAGGCAATTTCATAAAATATATTTTGCGAATTTTTCCAGGTCCGTACAGCTTAGGAAATATCAGCCGTTATCTTGAAAGTGACCTATACCCAGGGAATTTTTGGGTAATAGCAAATACAATGTATAACAAAACATGGTTTTTCTTTTACTGGACTCGTAACGATATGCGTGTGAGTTATTACTCGAAAAGTGTTTCAAAAGAAAGAGTAGAACGGTCTGCTCATTTTTTTAAATGAGTAAAGAATCCTAACGGAGAAACAATAAATTGGTTAAAAAGATGCTGTAAGTCTTGAAGCGAACCATATACAATTTTCTATAAGATGTCAATGAATAAGAATGTAGAGTTTAAAATCTTCGATTTCTTACCACGTCAGGGTAACAAGAAAATTGGAAAATATTGTATTGACACCACTTTATAAAAATATAACAGCCAAATACAAAAACACGATAGACTTACTATGTTATATACCAGGAGAGCGTCATGACTTCTTCAAATCCCTCCCGCGTACACAACATGTAGTTGAGCAGTAATTTTTTATGTAACTTGTATAGTTAGAAGATATTTTAAATTTCATAAATTGTGTTTTTAAAGTGTTGTAAATAAATATAAAATAAATTATGTATTGTTGTTTCAATCTGAAGCATTTTAAGTTATGTCATGGTTTAGGTATGGACATGGGCTCTTTCAAATTTACATTTATAATAAGAAAACATATTATTAGCTTAGTAATTACTATTATTTTAATAGGAATTGTAAATTTAACTCTTTTAAATACACTTAAGCAGTGTGACATATTGGTATCCTATACGTATATTTTTAATTTTATTAAAACGCAAACTTTTAAATAATTCAATTTAAATATAAATAGGCTTAGATTACTTTTAAAATAAGCGGCTCATATACATCACGTTTATATTTAACACGTATAATAGAATGATGAAAGATAAATGATAAAAATCAATAATCGTATTCGAATTTGATTTCAGCCGAGAGTATGGAAAATCATGATTCTATTATTAATTATATCACTAATTGATTTTAATTTTACCAAATAATAATACTGTTTAAAACAATTAATTATTTCTCTAAAATCTTTTTTTCTGTCTTGCATAATTTGCTAGCTATTAAACAAAATCGAAGTGTACCCAAATTTTCAGAGATTAACGTCATGCCCTTAGAATAAATTTTGACAGCCAAAAAGAAATTGCGTAACACATGCCTATGTATGCAATGCGTATCTCCAAAGTTACGTCGTATTTTAAATCTTCGGTTTCGGGATTATTTCTTACGAGATGGACACCGTCTTTACATAACAGACGTTTCTCGGGTTTGTCGACGGGTATTATGAAACTGCAGCCCCATAACTCTCCGCTTACTTGCGAATAAACGCCGTGACGTTAACAAGAATAACTTTGCAAGTATTACGATATTTTAAATGATTCTTTGCAAAGTGAAAATGCAACTCTGTTTCCGTGATCTCTTTCATAATGTTCAGAATATCAATTTAGATTTCTAGTTAACTTAATAAAAGAAACGTTAGAAGTAATTCGATAAATACAATGCTTTTTTCCTGCAGTAGATAGAAATATTAACGCATTAATAAATTATATTAATTTCATTGAAAGATTGACGTTGATATCAATGTAACGTATTTGTTACTTATCTTTAATATACTGATCTTTAAATACAGTGACACTTTGGTTACCTTACCTTCAAATTTGTCACAATTTTTCATAGAATCGATAAACACGAGTCCGGTACACGCTGCCCTTTTTTAATTTAGCGATTTCAACCGCTAACCGTCTCTTCTTAACACAGATTTGAAATTTTTATACTGTCAAGTATGAACAACTGCAATGTAAGAATAAGTGCATCTTGGTAGACGGTAGAAACAGCACTAACAAGATGAGTCTCTCTGCCTTTCGACGTTTCGTATCGGCCTCGAAGGTCGTCCACATTTTTACGAAAGACCTCTTGACGTATATGCCGTGGTGTAAACGGAACAAATTGACCAAATTTCATAGAGATTGTGATATTTATTCTGAAATATCGGAGATAGAAATCATTTTAACAGATAGTAATTGAGTTTTAAAATTGTCGAACGATAAAGATGTTGGACGAGGTCAATATTGACAGCATCTAATTCGACTGTTAATTTAACATTGCCATTTAACAATCGATAAGAATTATATTTTTATTAATCGTTTTATCGAAATGATTTTCGTTTTTATGAAATTCTATGAAGCTTCTGCGGGTTTTAATGTGATCGTAGAAATACTTTGATATGAATAATAGAATTTAACAGTGCCTACAATATACTTCCTGTATAGCAGAAAAGTATATAATGGCTTACTAGGGCTTCCGAACAAAATATTCGTGAAAAACAATATTTATTTAACTAGTTTCTAGAAATCGATGTCACTCTTAAAATGCATTCTTAAAGAGTTATAAAGTACTGATCATTCCAGTTTAATTAACAAGTATTTCATCCAGCGACCTACTTTAAACGTTAATGTTGTTCGTTCGAGGTTGTTCGATGTAAGAAAAAATTAATTTACGTACATAATTAAATACTACGTCAAAGAAATTGATCAAAAGAATTACTTAGAGAATAAAATTCACGTATTGTTCATTGCGATTCAATGGAATATATTATTTTCTACGATATATGTACCAATAATTATGAAAGTGATATATAAGTCAAAATATAAAAACATTTTCTTATAAAATTCACACAAACTTTCACATTCATAATAAATTTTTATTAATCAAGAGTAATCAAATTTTAAATTAAAATGTTACATAATATAAAAATCCTTTAAATAATTCTTTAAATATTTCGAGATCAGAAATATATGAATAATTCGTGAATAACTTTCATAATCATGGGCACATCTTGATCTTAGCTTGATATTAGATATTACCCGTATATACCATTACTGCAGACAATCGTTATTATCGTTGCCAACACCAAACTGTTTCAATTTGCATCAAAGGAGTTATTTCTTTGCCTTTGTACAATTCAAATGCGATGTATTAGTCCAAGGGTCGTGTGCGTTTTTCTTTCGACATACTCTTTTTCTTCCTCTCTCACGGAAAAATGTTGCATTTCGTAATGCTTTCACAATCTTCCTCTGCCGTAGTTTATTTTTGTGACGGGTAATACGGGTTTAGTGGTGTCATTATTCGAAAGGAAAACTATGCATAAGGTGAATAACACGTAAACCATGCAAATAGAAAAGCGCAATTGTCTCCTTCGTGGTTTTGACACGCGATACCACATTCGAATAATCTACAAACGTATTGCAGGGGCACGTAATGTATTATTATGCATTTTATACATTTTTAATGTCCTGTGGATTTTTGCAACATCACCTATACAAGGACGTAACAGTTGCGATAACGTACTTACCATAAATGAATAGAAATGTTTTCTATTATCAACCATTTCACATATATCTCACACATATAAATGGTGCGATCTTGATTATTATTAATAATAAAAATGGTTGCTAAATACCGCTTTTTCGACATATGCCAAATCAGTATAATTTTAGCGCGTCCCTCTCGAACGAAAGATGTTTCAACTTTCGCGTAATTTATGAGATATAAAATATATTTTGCAATACCGCATATATCACTTTGATATACTCGTATAAGAAATTTTAAATCATTCTCTTTGAGTTGCCTGTAAATTTTATATTTAATGCTAAAGATCATTTATGGCAATGATTATGAAAACTATGCAAATTTTTTTTATCCACGTTCGTACTGTGAACGAATTACGTAATAATTACTTTTTTTTCGTACTTGTAAATTTTTACTTTAACTTTGTTTAGGAAGATCTTCTATTCATCCGTTTGCTAATTTTTTTAATTCCATGTGCTTCCTTCTCTATTGTATATGTTGATTTTATATGACGTAATGGCGATGCTTTCACCGGATACGTAGACAA
>JAITYT010000251.1:503359-514764 GCA_025433975.1 Liostenogaster flavolineata | reverse complement strand
TCTCTCTCTCTCTCTCTCTCTTCGTCTCTCCCTTTCGTCCATTCTCTATTTTTGTATGATTTCGTCTCCTACCCCTTCTCCCCCTCATCATGTATGTATATATATGTTCTCTCAAGTGACATTTTCGAGAATTTACTTATTATCAATTAAAGACAGTCGTCTTCTGAAATTACAAGAACAGCATCAAGGTATAGTCTCGATAAATAAATTTTAATTCGATAATAAATAAAATGAAGGCGTTAAGCCGAAATTTCTATTCGTCGACGTAATTTCGCGCGATGAGAGAGGAACGACCTTTTTCTACCTGTAGAAAATATTTCAATTGCAAAACACGTTACGAGACACGTGTGACCTAATATCTTTATAAAGCGACTCTTTTACTGTCATCCCAACGTCTCCAATCTTAATCGTAACATCGAGACAACGATAAGACCTTCAAGATCGTATCTTTTATAAATCGTGAAAAATAACACAAATTGATAAAATCCTAGAAACATTTTTTAACTAACTTCGCACACGAAGATGCCCAAACGTTTGAATTAATATAGTGCCGATATTTGAAGGTACTTGAGTATGGAATTAACAGATAGCGGTCGCGCGACTGATCGCGTTCGTGTACTTGATATTCCATGCTACATGGAGAACTAGTTCCTTAATTTATAACCTCTTAAGGCGTTGTATTCAATACTCACTTCGTTCAAAGGACTAAGGTCGTCTTCCGCTTCGCTTTTAACGATCGGACTGGAGTTGACAAGACCGACGACCAACAAGACAGTACAAAACGACCAAAGTAACCTCATCTTTGTATCGCAGCTTTGCCGTGGCTCTGATTTCTACGACAAAGCTTATTATTTAAAAGGCGGCCCATTTCGAAGATTCACCGCCGCGCTCAAATTGTTACTGCAAAGTCTGAATGGTAAAGTATCTGGTTGAAAGTTTTTATTGAACGTGAAGTGAAAGGATGAACGAAAGTAAACGTAATGGAGATTCGAAAAGGAAGCGCATGCGTGTGATCTTCGCGCTACGATCGGTTATCTAGCAGCTACGAAGCTAATACACGAACGATATTTCTCACCTCGCAAGATATTAATGCGATTAATTATTCGCAGCAAAAAAGCGATCGTACGCGCACAACGAAACGCACTGGAAACGCCGCGTGCCTCGTGCAATAAATCGTGTCAAAATAACGCTCGAGAATAAGGCAGATTTAAAAAAAAAAAAATTGTATCACTGCGTCAACAAGGCAAACGAAGCACTACTTTTAATTTGGAAAATCGATCAAAACGAGAAAGTCGTCGTCGTAGTCGAAAACGGATATTGCACGGGCATCGCGATGGTAATTAATAGAAAAAAAGTACTTTCTCAGCCGGTAGAAAGTAAACATCGCATCTTGCCTCCTAGCGATAAAATGAAAATAAATGCAAGAGCACTTACAAGAAACGCGCGAATTTAGAAGCGATGAAGCGGTGAAGATGGGATCCGATCGTTCGATGCGAATCGCGACTGACGTTTTGGGAAAATCGTTGGTCGATTATTTACCGTGAGACACGAAGCACAAAGTACGATATATCGGTATTGAGGATATTGTATTGACTTACGATAGATAGTCGACGGAATGCGTGAGAGTGCGTTAAGAGATGTGTACCTCACGGAGTGCGAGGCTCGTTTGAGGACCACGGCGAAGGAGGTCCCGACGTCTTACAAAGTCGAGGGAACGAAGGCGAGCATGTGTGCCCCTTCGAGAATCGAGAATCGAGCTTCGAGAATCGCGGAGCCTTGCCACCTAGAGGTGGGGCACTTTCGATTTACCTCGTGCCTGTACCCCACGCCGCCTCTCCGCCTTTTCCTTCTCCCCCCTCCCCCTCCTCCTCCTGCTCCTCCTCAGACACCTTACGAAATTTTGAATGGTCAGTGTAGAGTGACGTTTATTATTTAAGAAATTTTTGAGTTCGAACGTCCGCGTAAGCGCTCGAAAGTCGATGCTTTCACGCGCGTCATCCTCGCGCGAATATTTCGCGGGAAAATTACGATGGAGTTTCCAAGGCGATCTTCGTCATTCAAATCGATCAAGTAAAAGTAACGAGAATAAAATGGTCTCGTTGGTGTATTAAATATTTTTATTCATCGAAGGAAAGAAAAAACATACGACGTCGATTAAATCGTTTCTATCGCGAGATTCGCGTGAAGCTTGCAAGCACGACGAATTTAGTCTGTCGACGGTGAACGATTTCTCTTGGATAATTTTGTACGAACGGTAATGTCGAAATAGTATCGATTAAAAATATCGAGAGTACGCGAGGAGTTCGTGCGAGAAATAGACAAAGAGAAATGTTGTGTCTTTTAAGATCAAAATTTCGAATCACTTTGACCACATTACGAGGATGTATCTTTCAGACATTCAAAAATTTCCTATTATCGGAATAACCGGTATATCTTCGAGACGTTCTTTCGTTTCAGTTTGCTCCATGGCTTACGCAACGTTTAGTTTCTCCAAATTACATTGCTCATCTGCTTTATTTTACACGTTAAACGGATTCTGACTACAGTGACAGTCGCATCAAAATATTCGAAACAGGATGTAACGAAATAGAGTCGTTCGTGTGCGTAACACGCGCGATAATGTTTTGAACGCACTAAAGATTTCGATAATCCTCAAAGCGCTACTACGTAGAATTATACAAAATATGTTTAACATTTCCATAGCCCTTCGTGATGTACAATCCTATCGCGTTCGTTTATCACGAGTTTCGCAGTAAATTACCATTTTTCCATATACCAAGAACGAATGAAATCTCAGTCTTCTCGTAATTATTCCACACGCCGGAGATTTCGAAAAAGAGAAGAGAGAAACAACAGGTACACGAAACGACCTACCCTTTCACCTTGACCATGCTCGTAATTATCGTTACGAATATACCATCCTAGTTGCGAAACTGGAATGAAAGGCTAAACGTTGTCGTTAAACTACGTAATTCTTAGCTTTCGTGATATTACGTGACGCGTACTACGCAAAAACGCGTCTCTTTCCTAGCGCTGATCTTTATCCTCGTGTCGTCTAGGTGACGCAAGGATCTACGCGATCCAACGTTCGACGGGCATTCAAAGTGGAATAAAACACAGATTCCTATTTGATTGAAACGTCGTCTTATCTAGGTGATTCTAAAAAAAGAAACAAGAAGAAAAAGTCGAATAATTTCTGAAAGAATTGGTGAAGTTGTATGAATTTTAAATCGCACGATAAATATTAGCGTCGATCGATCGATCACGATCGATACCACAACTCTCTTCTCCCAGAATATTTGAAACGCGGATAAATTTGTCGACGTTCCTCGAGAAGCGATCATCGGGAGAACAAACGTCTGCGTTGGCTTCCGCAGGACTAGAGGATGTCTCGATATCTCGTCGCTCTGCTACCAAAGCGGTACTCGGCATGCGGTGCACGAACGTTTCGATAGATAGAATCAAGGACTACGAGTTAAGAATTCGATTTCAGAATGCATTCGACGCGTCGCGCGTGTGATAGTGCTACTGCTGCTCTGCCTGCCAGTGCACGCGTCGACTTTATCGATCGTCTTTCTACCAAAACGTTAGCCAAGGAAGCGGATCTACGTCGATGGTTCGATATGTTCATTTGCATACGTGCATCGCGAGTCAACGAACTTCTTCGAAGATTTCGTCGTGTCGAAATGATTTCGTTCGACCGCGATACGCGTCCTCTTTTCTTAATTTTGACGATCGTCACCTTTTCATACTACGATTTGCGACGTTAAAACCTTCGTTTACACGAGATGTGATAATTGACAGGACAAAGGTTACTGGGTCTCTTTCGTTCTTTTACGTATATTCAACCAACCGTACAATCTACGTGCTTTTCGCGTCGAAATTATTTCCTTCGACGTAAACACGCGTTCGAGGTTTTCTCTTCTTAATTTTGACGATCGTGGCCATGCTTTGCGATGTTAAAATTGTAATTTACACTCTAGCGGTAGACAACAGTACAAAGGTCTGTACTGGATCTTCGTTCTTTTACTGAGGACCGGAAAGTAATGTTGTATTTGCACGTATCAAGATTTGTCTAACACTAACCAATCGATTGCGTATGCCGAATTAATGCAAGATATTAATTGAAGAAGCATTCATAATGAAAGTGATTAAATCATTGATCCAAATTAAAAATGTATTATAGAATCGTTTGTTTAATTTGACGGAAGAAATACATTACTTTTCGGTCTCCCTTAATCTATATGCATTTAATCTACGTGCGATCGTGTTGAAGAGCGTTGTGTCACGGCTCTGTGGAATTCATTTCTTTTCTTTCAGACTCGCTCGATATCTTATTCGTGAGCCTTTAAAGGATACAGTCACGAACGATCGCATTGCATAAGAGGTACTGTCCTGCATTGCGAAGGGTAATAAAAAAGTTGTCGTCTTATCGACTGCAAGGATATTAACATCGATTCGTCAGTGATGGACGCTGCACTTCACTGAATCGTTATGTAACGTGCAGAAATTCGTTCGAATCTTGCCATACGCGATTTCATTTCTCGTGATTATCGCTACGCTAAAAATCACAAGATCATAATTATTAATAAACTAAATTTCTATAGTCGCGATGCTCAACGCTTTAGAATTTCCACGTGCGTCAAAGAGTCAAAATAATGTAAAAATCGTCCTAATTTTCTAATTAAATATCTCCACGTTTTATCGCAATTAACCGTTTGAGTCCCACGATCGCACTGTTCAGATTACATGTCGAAAAAAGCCACTAAATTTGATTGACAGCCGTGGATAACTAATAACGTACTGAAATTCTCTATTAACTATTATTGAACTTAACTATACTGAAATGCGTATTAGTCGCAGGTTATTTTTTGTATTGCATGTGATGTCAAGCAGAAAGTGCGATCACGTTGCTTGGTGTTATCGATATAAAAGAAGACGTACGCAATCGCGCTGCTTGGCTTTCTTCGAAAAAACTGTTCCAATGAGCCCTGGCTCTCAAACGTTTAATATAAGCGAAAAATGTTAACTATGACGACGAAGTAAGGATATTCAATGCACAAATACTTGAGATACATTTCTGACGACGATAAGAATCGTACCTTGCATTCGATGCACCATACTTTTTAACCGTCCGATCCCACGCAGGGTGATCGCGTTGCTTAAATTCCGTATCGAAAAGATCCACTATCTTTAATTGACCGTCGTGAATAACTGACGATGTACTGGAATTCTTTTGAAGTCAGTCAGCGTGCTCGAATTTACCGATGCATGTTAGTTGTATCCTTACTTTTTTTATCGCATACGATGTCAAATAAGAAGTACGATCGCGTTTCTTGGTAGTTTCGACATAAAAGAGGGCGTACGCTATTGCGCTATTTGGCTCTTTTCGAAAAAATTGTTCCAATCAGCTCTGGCTCTTAAACGGTTAATATAAACGAAATATTTTAATCATGACGACGAAATAAGAATTTTCGATGCACAAATCCTTAAGATACATTTCAGACGACGATAAGAATCGTATCTTGCGTTCGATGCACCATACTTTTTAACCGTTCGAGTCCCACGCAGTCTGATCTTCGATTCACCGCCGGAATAACTGACGATCTACTGGAATTCTCTTGAAGTTAGCGCGCTCGATTTTACCGATGCATATTAATTACGTTGTTTCTTTTTTTATCGCATATGATGTTAAATAAAAAGTGCGATCATGTTTCTTGGTATTTTTGACATAAAGGAAGACGTACGCTATTGCGCTGCTTGGCTCTTTAGAAAAAAATTCTTCCAATAATCCCTGGGGTTTAAAGCTCGTAGAATGCCAATAACTATCGAATCGAGAGTCATGATCGAAATAATTACTCTCTTCTTGCATATCGCATCGAGATAATCGTACGAATATTATCGAGTTTCGTCGAAACGAAAGGCGCCTTCCGTACCCCCGAGAGCGTCGAAACGTCGTCCGAAATTGGCGAACGCGTACAGGCTGCAATTTTCTTTCTTGGATGCGGAGGAGATCGTGAAGTGGTGCCGCGTAGCGACGAAATACGCAAACCGTCGCGGTATCTTAACTGCGATCGAAATACTGCCGGGAGTAATAACTTTCGAACGAAAGGCAGAGTGCAATACGTTCGAATAATCCCTTCGCATCTTGTGCAATAAATGCGAGAAGGAAGGACGACAGCGACAATCGCGGATGCGTCTCTGAAAGTACGGAGCCAAAATTGGGTCTGCGTTTACGTAAGGCGCGTGACTCAACGCATGAAAGTGAAACGAGACCCTAAAAGCCAAGTGGGTCCCGATCGCAGGGTGTTACCAACGTCCAAGCGTCCCATTATTTCGGTCCTCGCCGAATAAATCCGGTTTTATGTCGTAAACGTAATGAAAGATCGTTACGTCGCTCTCCGCACGCCTACGGTTTTCTTTTTTCTCGGGGATGACAGCTGCGCGTTGTCTTCGAATAAAAAGAATTTCGCCGTTTCGCACGTATGAATTACGTATTTAAAGTCGTATCGGAGGAAAAATGAGATTAAGGAAAAGTAAGAAAATACAGATAAAGTGAGATTCGATCGTCATTAGGATTCTTCGATATTTTTCCTTTGGCATTTTTATGTGCAATCGACGTGGGTTTTCAAATTTCCTTGATACGCCGTTTTTTTTATTCGCGTGCAAATTGTGAAATATACAAATCGTGAATATTTCTACTCTCGTCGATTCCGAAACGCTTAAATTTTTCTCCATATCGCTTGAGGCTCGTCTATTTAGGATCAATTCATTTCATTTCAACAATTTTAAATATAAAAAAACGTTCATTAAAAATTCATAATTTACTCCTTATTTTCACGAGCAGCTCCCTCGCGTTAACTTTATCGCTAGCAATATTACTTTCAAAACTTCCCGTCGAAGTCAGCGGCAACTTGAAAATCTCATGGCAAGCGAAAAAAGCGAAAAAGCACCAAACCAAGTCAAACTTATCGTTAGACATTTTCGAAAGGTTCGTACGTCGCAAGAAAATAAGCATTTTCTAAAAAATCGATAAACCTTAATAGTCGCGTCAATTTCTCACAATTTCATCACAGAAAATTGCGAAGGAGAGGCTAACAGCGGCTCGAACTACCGGACGAATCTTTTCTCTTCCGTCGACGTTTCAAATCAGTAGCGAATTTCACGAAGTTGCATCTTCATTGTTACGTCAAAAGTCATCTTTCGCCCAAGATTCGAACTGCCTTCTTTCATGTACGTTTTTACAGACTGTCGTCGATGCTTTCAGCATCCTTTCAGTACTTTTTCTACGTACTTACCTGGGTGCGAGAGAACCGGCACGAAATCGATGGAAATAACCGAGCGGAGATTACCATTAGCCTACGGTCTTAATGCTCCACGACGAGGAATCGGACTTTCTATGAGCTTCGGGCATGGCTAAACGATTCCTGCAGCCTCTGCGCATCCACGTTTCCTTCGAACGAGCGAGAAGGAGGGAGATAGGGAAGGAGCACAAGCGAGAAAGGAAGAAGAAACGGAAGAGCGATCTCGAGGCAGGCAGAGTTGCGGCTTCTTTTTGCAGGCGGAAGCGCACAGTCGCGAGTAAGCGCGTGCGCACTCGCCGAAAATAGTCAAACGCGTGGCTGTCTTTTGTGATTCGATCGAGTGAGAATCAGGGAAACAGAGAATGAACAGAGACAAGAGAGAAAAAAGGAAAGAAAGAGTAATCTCGAGGTGAGAGAGTCGCAGCTTCCTTTTGCACGGCAGAAGTCCACAGTCGCGAATAAACGCGCGCAAACTCGCCGAAAATCGTCGAAAGCGAGGCTGCCTCTGGCGATTCGACCGAGCGAGAGGAAGAGAGACGGAGAAAGAGCGATCTCGAGGTAAAGGGAGTGTCGCGGCTCCTTTTTGCAGCCGGAAGCGCTCGCACTTACAGACGCGCACAATCGCGAGAAGAGGCGCGCGCACTCGCCAAAAATCGTCGAACGCGAAATCGCCTCTCGAGATTCGATCGAAGAAAAAAAGGGGGGAAGAAGGATAACACTGCACTCGCGTCGACGTCGACTTTTGCTTCGTTCGTTCGGGACAGATTCTTCGAAAGTGCTTTCGAGCTTTCGATCGAAAAGGAGGAATCTCGAGAGTATCTCGATCTAACGGATCGATCGAAGGCGAGAAGGAACGATCGATACGGTCGCGTAGAATCGCGCGGGAGAAAGAGCGACGCGACACGGTCGATAGTTGGACGCTTAACGCGCGCGATGCCGGAATAAAAGCCGGACTAGCGACACAAAGGAAAGTCGTCACGGGGAAATTGGTGGCGAATGAAACGAGGACTACCGTCTGGTAAGGTGCCAAGGCGGCGCTGCGGCGAAATTTATGGCGTGACTTGGAGCTACGAGCGTCTCGCGTGACACCTCGCCTCTACGTTTCGATTCGAACAGACGCGACGCTGCGACGATTTTCCTTGCAGTTCGATCGGTCCAGCTAGAATATCGCGTGCGTTTACGTAAAGCTGGCATCTTGACGTTACGTGTGCCTGGCGATACGTTAACGAGATCGATCTCGAGAAACGGAAAACCTCGTTTTCCCTTGGCTTTTCCTTTTTCTGTTGGTTCCGCAACTGGAGACGCGGTAGGGATCGCGAGAAAATTGACGCCTAGAGAACCTTCCTCGCTTCTCGATCGCGGGTTAAACGTCCGTCCCTTGTCACGTACCACCAACCATAGGCGATAAAGACATCGATAAGTCGTAACTTCTATCTGACTATCTATCTGTTCTATCCGAATTCATAGGAAACACGTACCGAAGAACTGAATATAAGCGTACTCGTTATAGAATAAAGCAGTTTTTTACCGACAACCAAGCCAAGCATGCACTCTGTGATTTTACTTATTTTAACACTTCGACTGCCACGTTGGTCATTAGTGGCCGGAGCGCTCGAACTACTTACGCGTTCGTTGATGCATTTCGAACATAATCGCTAATTAAAAGATACTTTGAAAGAAAAAATGCCCCACTGAACGATTAAAAATTGTTATTGGAACATCCAAAATAAAATATTAGTTTCTATGAAATCTTGCACCCAGCGGTGCACTGTGTTAAAACGTTTTAAACATAAATGTGGCTCGTCAATGCAATCTGGGAAGTAGATGGTCACCTTTTTGATCTGAATTTTTGTAATTTTTCATCCAACAATTTAACACTTTTTTGGTATATCTCTGCAAAATTTATAATAAATTATTTATTATAAACACACCTCAGAAAATAATCGTAGAGGCTGCTTTATATTCATATAATTGCAGTTGGAAGTGTGCACATACCTTTTTATTATATATATTATATATAGAAATCAAAAACTGCTGTTTACTAATATCTTCTGCACGTTTTAACAATATCATTTTCAACGATATATTCTGCATGTTTCTCTTACGAAAAATGCGACGAAATAACGAATGCGAATTTTTTGTTGAAAGAAATGAAGTCCTATTTCAGTTTATCCCTATCAACCGTTCCCAAGGCATTACGGTGGTCACTCGTGACCATCGATAAGATAAACGCTCCATTGGGTAAGAATGTTGTCTTATATCATCAATTTATTATTATTTTGCCATTATATGCTTCGAATAATAAAAATACTCCCGTGGCGTCCTGAGCAAAACATGTGATTTCGGCGTAGCAGTCAAGGTGTTAACCTGCGCGACGTAGCGTAATTCTAAAGTAGCGTCAGACGTGATCTATGCAAGTAGTGACTCCTGACAAACTAAGAGAGGATATAACATCTTTCTTAAAATCTCTAGCCTAAGGACCATAAACTTCCCCGTTTGTTAGTAACTCATTTCAAATATTTCGAGTCTGCGTGTTGGTCTCGAAAGACTCTTAATACTGCAACCTCACATATACGTATATCAGTACGGCTAGACAGGATAGTCTTAATTCAGGCTACCAAGGGTAATTCCGATGTATACTTCCGATATACCTTCGCAAAACAATTAAAATTCGGTTTACGAAAAATCCGTGACATGGTTATCATCGATAACCATATGGCCGATTAACTCATATTTGCGTTCGATGAAAACAATTAACAAAGTCTTAACAAAAAATGTCGAAAATAAACCAATAAACATTTTATCAGTCCTATAAAAATCTCAAATGTTGGAATAGTATCTTGGAGTACTGTGAACAATAATAGCGTGTATGTAGAAATGTGCTTTGGCAATTTCAAACCATTATCGTAATGGCGGCTTGGATTGACGTTTTGTTCCGTCCGCAAAGGATTAATGCGATCGATCGAGAATCGCGACCATTTCGTAGATTGTATTTTGCAAACCCGTACGCTCGGAAAATACACGAAAAATATGAGTGGAATATAATTATGGTCGATTGCAACGACGAACGACGTATGAGTAATTTCTTTTTTAATTGCACGTATTTTGTGCCATTTTGACGGTATAGTTCTTCGTATAACCGGTTATAAAAACTTTGTCGATCCACACGAAGGCACGATGACTCGTTATAAGTGTAGGTATTAGGTAAGATCCTAAAAAAAGAAACCGATACATTGCGTATATTCCAAGGGTCGCCCTCTCTTGAACGGTTCGATAATGAGCCGAGTTTACGAGCCGGTATGTTTCGCCTTATTTTTCCAATGACGAAAAAAAACTACGATTGTAATTAATTGTCCGATAGAAATACATCAGTGCGAATGACTTGTTCAGGGCTCCAGACCGACGTGACGATTCTGTCGCGCAACCTTTCTAATTACGAGCAATTTCAACTGCTAATATATCAATGCGTGTCAAATCACACGGATAAGTATACGCACTCTTACGTAAGTCTTCGTCCAAGCCTGTCGTAAAAACTAAATAGCTTGCCTATCCACTTGACCCTTTGTAGAGCCTCGCTGTGGACGGGAGATATTGGTGCGTGCAGTAGAGATAATATACTATGAGAGCTAAAGCTTTAATTAAATACAACAATATTTATTGACAAAATCCATGAAAAATATATTTAGTTATATGTATATGTATGGCACGTTTTAAATTCGTTCATCGTTCGAAGGAGTTATCTATGTGCAAGCGCGGCTTAGCCGAACGAGTACCTCGATTCTCTTTGTTCGGGAAGGTAGGAAATCCGAATTAGCGGATTTGATTTTACCTAAGCGGGTTTAAAATAAGAAAGGATCCGTCTTAAGTCAGATTGGAAATCGGAGTAAGAAAATGGCGCGATGGAGGAAAATGACGTCGGTGAGATTCAAACGAACGGTTAGCACGTGGCTTCGATATACATTCTAATATATTTGACATATCTAATATGAAAACTATTAAGTTTGGTGCATATGAAATGTCGGATTACATGTTACATTTAACATTTGTCTCCCTGTTTTCGTTATGCTTTTGTTGTTGGCATAACAATTTGCTCGTTTATAG
>JAITYT010000251.1:481775-495071 GCA_025433975.1 Liostenogaster flavolineata | reverse complement strand
TACAGTGGTAACAATGGAAAAAGAAGAATTTCGTGTGCTGATAAAACATTGCTTTTTGATGGGGAAAAAACACCGTTGAAACGAAAGCTTGGCTCGATAAGTATAATCCGGACTCTGCACCTGGAAAATCGATCATTACTGACTGGTTCGCTGAATTTAAATGTGGTAATAAAATATGAACATCGACGATGCGGCACGCTCTGGTCGCCCAAAAGAAGTGGTCGCATCAGAAATCATCAAAGAAGTCCACAGAATTGTTTTGGCAAATCGTAAAGTGAAGATGCAAGAGATAGCTGACACTCAAAAGATATCAAAGGAACGTGTAGACTTTACTTTGCATTACCAGGCATTATTTTTAAACCGGGAACTATCAGCCGATGTGATACTCGTATTTATTACCCCTGATACTTATATATTTGACAATATAAATAATCTCGTATAGTCGACGAAAGATCATTACCTTTCATTACGATAAAGCGACTAATGCCACTTTTCAAATAAACGGCTTACATATGCAAATAAAACGCTTTAACTTTAATGCAGTTCCGTAAAGACAATCTTTAAATGTTTCTCGTGCGTCTCCTCTCGTGTCAACTACAACTCGGTAAAATGCCATTACACTTCGTACTTTCAAATGCCTGCACGGCTCAGAGGCTTCCAACTACGCGATTACATTGCAAGTGATAGAAAGGCGATAAATTAATCCATCTATGCCATCGACTCCCAAGTTATTCGCAGATTAAATCGATCCGGCATTAGCTGGGTGAAGATCGAGCGTAACTTTCCGCGTGTCGTCAAGTAAAGTCAATAGTAAACGGAAATTGTCGATATTAACCATTTAAGATCATGTAACTTCCCAAGTGACGTTATTAGTCGCTCATAAGTTTGATTTCACGGCCAAGCTGCCATCATGCAATTTAATCAGAAACCTGCTGAAATATACTTCGATGATAATTAGAGACCGTGGAGTGTCAACAACAAAAATTAGAACCTACGACGCTCGATGACAGCATAACGACGGTCAAAGAATTGGAAATAGTAGGCTGGAGGAGTTATTCGCGTCGGACGTGACTACTTTAGTCTTTCATTCATACGTGTGCATATCTTCGACTATCATCGAAGCTCGGTCATCGAAAACAACGATCTTTCTCTTTAACAGATTTTTTCTGAAGTGTAATCGATCTCCTATCGTTTCGATAGGACCATCTTTCGGTTGTGCTGATGAGATCGTTTCGTATTTTACAAATGTTTAATTTACATTCTTTAAGTATCTGTATCTGAAACAGCCAATCTTTCTCCAGTTCCATTCAACCATTTCAACGTTGTTATCTGAACAACTAGAACTAGTTTTGTGTGAAGTCGAGCGAAGAAGTTTCCAAGGATCATCACGTGCGATCAGACATCGATGTCAGCTATCTCCGTTAGATCTCCTCTTCTCTAGATGGAGGATCCTCGAGTGATGGAGGAAAACGATATAAAAAAATCTCGTGTATAATATGCAATTATGCAACCAAATTCCGATGTTAATCATCGCTTTACAAAAGACAAGAAAAATAATAGTAATAATAAGGGCATGAAAAGAATTAATTTCAAAGATTACACAGAAGGGAGAGATCAAAGATCCGTTCATATGAGTGCAATTGTTTTTATATATTACGTAGAAGCGTGATCGTCCATGTTCCACTTACGCAAAACCATTCAGCAATTTTTTAATGTATTAAGTGGTGTATAAAGTTATTGCCCTTTTTGTATGACGATAGATGCATAATCAAGGTGAATCTATAATTAAATTGTGTGTCAGCGACCTAGCGTCGAAGAGGATCGCTCGAGTATTCTCGATGCGCAATGATGAAAGCTACTACGCAGCGTTTTTAGATGACCGGCTGTGTGATTGTGAAAGTTTGACATCAATTCAAGATGTTCGAAAACATCGTAAGTACACGCATCAGAGATGCAGCAATTACGTAAATATAAAAGAGACGCAAATCTCTGTCACTTTTTCCAGGTGTCGTTGCATCGTCTTATAAATAAATTTTTATGTATATGAGATGCAATGTAACTAATTATTATCGTAACCGCAAAAGAGTAGTTTTCCGTTATCGTTGAAATTGATAGTTCACAATGCAATTCAATGTTAAAAGACAATATTAAAATAGCACCGGATTCGTAACCTGTCAAACACTTAAAATATTTTGAATTTATTATGCAGATCCTACGATTTTATTATATAAACACATACGTGTACTACTTTCTACAAAATATTAAGTGAAAGTTATCAAAAACTTCGAACTATCGTAAATATATTATTTATCGCTGAAAACAAATCAAAACAAAAAAAGATGATCAATAACGCTGTAAACATTACAAAAGACGAGAAATTAATAAAAATTGTTACGAAAGTATACACGTCACCCCTTGATTCAAAGCGTGTAATACGAAATCCCGTTATTAGTCGCTTAATCAATTTTATTATTATTAAAATATAATATTGATAAATATTATTAAGTAAATTAATAAATAAAATTACAATAAAAAACATAAAAATTAACTCCTGTGACACTTCGTTAGATGTCTGGTAGAGGCCAGAGAGGAGGTCCCTAAGTTTTCAGGAGTATCAGCACCTCAAAACTACGTCGATGATTGAAATCGTCAGGTGGTGGATTCTTGGAACGAAGACAACGATGAAAAACGCGATATCGCTTTGCTTTAGTACACAAAACGCACGAAATGCTCGTCAAAATTACGAATCTTTATTCACGAGTGCTCTTAAGTCGTTGATCGATGAAATACTAACACTGCGTAATGATCGTGGAAGTCACATAGGCTTTCCGAAATAATAAAAAGAAGTGTCGTAGTTCGGCAAATTGATGATGTTCTTTCGATGTATCGCCTAGACCTGGTCGGAAAAGAATGTTGCGTCGTTTATTTTGATCGAGCGTCGTCCTTTCAAAACATAAACAAGGATCGAAGCAATCCGTAGTATCGACAAATTTTTTGTGCACGTACACATATTTATATAAAAAAATTCGTTCGTCTGTCGTGGTAAATGGCGGATAGATTTTTTTACAATTTATGCAAAGTATAAAATTCTTTCATTTACTAAACGAACCGTGCTTTGCCCTTTAGCTAACACAATATACACATATGTTACAAAGCTACTGTTTCGTATAATTGATATTATCACGATAACTTCTACGATTGTTTTTCTTTAAATCCATCGTGATATTCCTAAAAATTCAATGAATTTCCTTTTCTCAGTTTCTTTCTAACAGTATCTATGTCTTTCGGACGGCTTTTTCATCTATACGATTTCGATACGTGATGCGTAAATAAACTCATTTACGAATAATTAATTACGTTGCATAACAATTTTGTAAGAAATCGCACCGCGTCGCAATCGTTAAGGGAAAAACCAGCATTCTAACGGTCGTAGTGCCATTAGAATTCGGTTCTTCGTCAAATTCAACGAATCTTACAGTACTTTATTCAATTGTTATGTAACATGATTTATCGCAAATGGATCCGTCAAAGACACAAGACACACGTCTTATATTCTCTGATAACTTATATGAATAATTTTAAAAGAGAAACTATCGCAACGATTTTTTAAATTCATTTTAGTTTTCATTCTGATCAAGCAGAATTTAAAGCTTTCTCTTTGTTAATTTTATTTATCGAGTGATGCTGAGTCGCAACGATTCTTCGTTCTCATCGAACTAAACTTCCTTTCTTTCTTTTTAATTAAATGATTATTATGATTATGATTGAAATGACCGTAAAATATAATTTGACATTCAGTACTTAAAAAAAACCCTTTAACGTAAAGTTAATTCGTCGATTTATTTTCTAATATTCGACAAGATTTTCTGTCGACATATAATTTGGTCACGGTTTAAGGCGAAATCTTGTGGAAGATTGTGTACACAAAGTATGGAGACTGAAAGTGAAGATTGAAAGTGAACGTGACGAACTGCAAAATAGATCTCGTAGGCGAGGATCTATCGGTACGCACTATCAAGAAATCAAAAGTGATTGACGACCGAGAGAGTCTCGGTTGACGAGTAGCGACTGTTCTTTAACTCTGGTATAGTCATCTTCGCGTAGTTTAAATAAGTTATCGAGCCTTTACAAACGTTAAACGGATCTTAATCAAAATGAAATTAAAGAGATGGACAGCGAGGTAAACGCATTATGGAGTCGGAAAAGCCATGATGCATTTCTTCTATATATGTATATATGTTTTAAAAAGTATATTGAGTACACTTCATATACTATATATATTGTATATATACATATATTTTTTTTACTTTAAATAAATAAATTTTATTTACGTAAATAACAAAGTTCAATGATATTATATGTTGCTCATTTTGCTGGATAACCTTTTGCCATTTTTCAGCAAGCTTCATAATTCCACAGAAGGACCTGTCTTTGTCGGCGAAAAACTGAACAAGGTGCTGATTTGCAACCTCATCTGAATCGGACGTTATACCACGCAAGGAGTTTTAAAGAGAGGGAAACAAGTAGAAGACCGACGGCGTAAGGTCAGGCGAGTATGGTGGGTGCGGCAATGCATCCCATTCAAACTTCAATATTTTTTAACGAGCGATCGAACTTGTACATAGTCTCGCGTTGTAGCGACGGAATACAACTCCTTTACGATAAACGAGCTCCAGACGTTTCTGAATAATGGGTTCGTTCAAATTGTTCAATTGCAGACAGCACACTTCTGAATTGATTGTTTGGTTCCTTGGTAGAAGCTCAAAAAAACACGACATCTTTTAAATCTCACCACACTAAGAACATAGCCTTCCTCTGACCAGTTATCAATCGCTTCATAAAAGAATCGTTTTCCTCGCGTTTAATAAGCATGAAACAGATGTTCGTCAAATAAACTTTATTGAGTTCATGAGGAATCTAAATATCAAACTTGCTTATGTATTCCAGCTTCTTCAGGTGGTCGTGTATGATTGAATGATAGATGTTCAACATTTTTGTAATTTTTCTTGTCGTGCAGTGCTGGTTTGACTCAATTAATACCTTTGTTTTATCGTCATCAACTTCGGTTGGCCTTCCTAACCAAAGAGATTTGTTAAGGTCAAAATGACAGCACAAAATTTCGTGAAACATCATTGCCACTGATGTTGAGCATTGTCACCGTAAACTTTACGCAACTTTTCACGAACTTGACGCACATTCTTTCCTTTACGGAAGTAAAACAAATGCAAAGTTTAGTCTTTCACCTTCGACTTGTCATAAAAGTTGTAAAAAATGAATGAATTTTTTTTAAATGACGTAACAATAACATAGATGCGAGTATTACTGTCAAAAATAAACAATTGCCTTCGGTTATTATACGAAAATGCGTCACATCTTTTTCGACAACTCAATATATCGTGCGCAAAGATAGGTAATCCTGATGTAAAATATCACGAGAGGTCAAATAACGACCTCCGTTTCGATAAATCTGGAACTTTCTTTCGGAGTAGAAAGTGAACGGCCTTCGGGATCGCGAATCAATCCCCGTGCACCTGCTTACGTCAGACGGAGCCGAGTAACCCTCCGTTGGCAAATAATCCTCTAATGCCGTTCTCATTAGTTAAAAATAAAATAAAAAAAAACAATAATTGTAGTTCTCATTACTTTAAATTTGTTCGCGATCGATAAAAATATTGTATTTTCTGTCGTGTTCTGTCGTGAAATTTATTAACAAATAAGATTTGCATAAGTGTTAATTATGTGATTTCATTTACCTTTACGCTTTTGAAATAATATATGTGGAGATTTATTTATTTTACAGTTCGAATTTGAGTAATTATTTAGAGGAGGAACAATTGTTTAATTATTGAATTTAGCAGCACGTGTAAGACCGTAGGGTTAGGATGTAATTTATTTCGAACTTACGTCTCGGCTCGCTGATCACCCAAGCAAGACTTTCATAGGATGATATCAAAGCTATCGATTTATAAGACGACTTTCACGGTTGACCAATCGCAGTGTCAAGCGTCTGCATTTATGCATTTAATCGGGAAAGAAGGGTGTAGGATGCATGTAGGCAGCGTGGAGAACTCCTACGGAAGAAAATGATCTTCCGGACTATCTTCGAGGGAATTCATAGGTCAAGCGGTGAAACGTGCTTTCACTCGTATCAGCATCATCGACTGTTCTGCTGCAGACTCATGAAGTTCTCGTCGACTCTCATGGAAGCGAAAACGGAAGTCCCATGACAAATTTCTTGTCAGATATAACCAGTCTTGCACATCTTCAAAAATTTTTGTAAATTTTAAATCTAATTATAATTACGCGTGCCCCATAACGCTATATTGTCGATAGCGACTTTATGCCAACCAAAAAGAGGAGGTTCGTTGCTTTAAATCGCAGTACCGACTCTGACAACAAATAAAATTCACTTTGGCTTATTTAAGATTCTGTTCGCGTGGTTTCCTTCCGTGTAAAAAGCATTGCGTGGAACGAATAATCAGTAAACGGAACGGCGAGCATCTACTGTTTTAATGAAATTGTTAAAAGCTTTACCGATATGATCGAGAAAGTGATATCGTCTAATCATCCCAAAAATCTTTACTATCAATGTCTTTTGAGCAAGTTTAGTCGTACGAGCTCGTGTTATGTGATAATATAGTCAAAAATATTTGAATAACGATATACACTGTGTCAATTCAAATATCAAAAAATATGGAAATTAGCAAAAATATTTAGTACGAACTTTCACTTTTAACAGTAGATATCATCTATTCAGCGACCGTTTCGATACATCGCAAAATATAAATAATAGAAACCGAATCATTTAGCATGTCGTAAGAGTAATTCTTGTTAAATGAAATTATGAATAAATTATTGAAATAGATATACACTAGTATAATGAATGGCTCGAATTCGAGAATAAATTATCGAAAACGAGCATAGAAATAGATATATACAAGCATAATGAATGACTCGAGTTCGAGAATAAATCACCCGTAAACTGCGATTTCCCAGCAACAACGAGAGAATCGATTTCTTCATCCTTGTTATTTTGGATTCAGTTATTAAAATATTTCATTGCTGTTGCCGATATATGGACCGCTTATTTTGAACGTTTATTTTGAAAGTAGTGCAAGTCCACTTTCTATTGTTTTGAGAAAATTAAAGGTTAGCATATTTGTTAATTAAAAAATATAGGTTAATTATGTCGAGTCTGGCAATGTTTCTACTAATTTATCAATGTGTAATTTGATCATATAGATTTCTTTTAGGTGAATTTGACTAAAATGATGTATATTTAGAAGCTGCAAATGGACTTACACCACTCTCATAATTAGTCAATTGTAAAAATCATTTAATTTCAATTATGTGTAATTAGATGTCACTTAAATATATTAATCCAATTTTGTTTATAAATAATAAGAAGAAATAAAATAGGAGTAGTATGGCTTTGTACACAAGTTGTTTTTTCTTCGACATCAGTTGTCGTCTGAATTTTCATATCCAAGAAATCGCATTTTACACAGATATTTTTACGTGGCAAACAGCAATGTTACTTGAAATCTCATTTAAAGATTTTCCTATATGTCCATTTATTAACCGAACTAAGTTATTTTTCTTACATTTTTCAAAGTATAAATTAAACATTTTTCTTATATTTAATTATTATTATTCCATCTATGGAAATTGGACTTACACCACTTTCATAATCAATGGTCACGCAATTACTTTTATCGGCCAATCTTAAATTAAACACAGCAATGGCGTTTTTTAAGATATTAAATATTAACTAGTTATAAATAAAAAGTTTACACTAAATTAAGCATAAATTACGTGATATCTCATTTTGTTTTTTTTTTAAATGGACTTACATCACTTTCAAAATAAACGGTCCATATGTTCGAAATTTCATGTTTTTGTTAAACACGAGAAAGTCTTATATTCTTCCACAACTCGTTTCACAAAGAAATCAATAAATCGCGTATCTCAAATATTGCAAAGACGCTCTTCATCGCTTCCTCTTAATTTCATGCGCAGTACGTAATTAATTCCATCGTTTAGATCGGTATCGCAATTTCTTCTTCAACTTTCGACCGTTTCAATCGACGAACGATGCCTTGGCAAACCTTTAGTGTTCGTTTTATACAGGACATTTCTGCCAATGAATCACATCTCAAATCTCTTTCATCAACGTCTTCTAAATCAGAATATCGTAAATTGAGAATCTAAAACGCGTTCGTGGTGTCTTCGTGAATGCAACGAGTGCAAATGTTACGTATTCGCGTTACACATACACACACTCATACATACACAGACGCACGTACAATATGCACAATCTTCAAACGGTAATTCGTCGATCTTTCGAGCGTGCGGTCCTTACGTCAATAAAAATCATAAGACGGTCAAGACGAGGAAAGAGAGCCGTGTCTCTCCTTTTGTCGGTGGTTTCCGGGTACGACGCTATCGTCACGCGTATCCACCCAGGAAGTAACTCGCATATTCGTACGCGTATCGAGGTAATACATACCAGGCGTGCTGCACGCGAACGATCGCCTGCGTAGTCGCGTTTTATTCGCTTTTATGTGCAGTCATTCCACTTAGAATCCCGTAACGGCGTCTATCGTACGCAACAATGATGTATTTATAAATCGTTCACTCCATTTCGATTCGATCGTGGATAACAGAAATATTAGGGAGACCAAAATGTAAACGATTATTTTGTAGCTATAACGTTCAGCTTTATCAAAAATAAAGAAATTACTACTTAAGATCGCAAAATATAATTTCTATTATATTATTTTTGATTACCTTTTTCTTTCTATTTTGGAAATTTTTAATTTTTTCGTATGGACACGACCTAACTCAAACAAGATCATCTAAAAATAATAGCGGAAATCTTCGTCTCTTTAATATATCTATCGTAATATATCTATAACAATCAATAAAAAAAGCCATTATTGCAATCTATTGAAAACCAGCAGAGACTTTCTAAACAATTCAATAGAAACGGCTTACGTGGAAAATTCAATGAGATCATTGTTTATCGAGTATTGATCAATGATTCGCGTTGAATTTTTCGACGAGCTCATTTAATAATTCGAAGATCAATTTCTTTAAAAAAAATACCGTTACAGGGTATTTGTGATATCACTTATTTGATGAATCGTTATTGCGCGTGGACTTTCATTACGCATCGCGTCATATAAATATATATAAAGGAGTGTAATAAAGTGGACTACGTAACTTGTACGTAGAGTCACGTGAAGTTGGTATAACCCTTCAACTTGCAACACAATGAATGACAGTTTTATCCTTTTAGCGATTATAGTAATAGCATCTAAATTCTTGAAACGATAATTTTCGGGAGATTAAGTAAAATTAAATGTATGTTACGCGTATTATTTAAATGAATCTAAACGGAGAATCGGCGCCTCGTTCAAGTCGAGATCGCACAAAAGTATGCGTCGAAATGAAAAATTTGCACATCTGAATTTTCGACCAAAATATTTGTTAATTTATCGTACCTTTAAAATCTATTTAATCGAATGAACGTGGAGTGGACGAATTCAAGAGATCAAGAAAACGCTATTATTAAAACGAGGACAAAATGAAAGTGCTCCTTGAAAATACTTTGCATGTCCTTGTATCATAAATCGTGATAGTAACTGTGACGTACATATGATTACGATTTAATTAGGTGCCAGTGGAATCTTAAACGCAATCTGTACATGACAGCTTCGGTTATAAAAATCCATTTAAATTGCGATATTCGGCTACAATACGTAAATATGTATTTAGATAAACAGCATCATGGAAAATAAAAGAAAGAGACACAGAAAAATTCGTTCGATCATCGACGTTATCCGGATGACTCTCGATAGACTGAAATGCGTACATTTGTTTAATATTTAAGTACGTTGAAATTATCGCAATATTAGGCTTTAATGTCACATCTTACGTTATAATATTATCCGATACCTTATAATATAAATGTTGCTTCGTAGTTTTCACCTCTCGAGAAAACGGATACGTTACTGAACTCTTAACGTATCTTATTACGCACAATGATCGTTACACAGCTTTTAGGAAAGTGCGAACATTCCGAGAGTTACGTAAGGTAATCGATTTGAACTAAAAAAGATATTAAAAAATGAAGAATCATCGTACCACCAAAAAAAGTCCTTACTTGAAAGATTCGTGACGTTAAAATGGCTAAATGATTTCTTTAATTACACGATAAATTTACCGACGCAATAAATTTTCGAGAATTGGTATTTTTATGTCAAGTTTAAAGAATACAATGATACATCCGGTATCTATCAAGGACATTTATTTTTCTTATAAAATCGTGAGATTTAAAAAGATTAGATAGAAAGAAATGAATAAATTATGTTAATTTTAAGAAACCATTATACCACGATCGTTCTACAGAAGAGAATTTTTATTTAGGCTCATCAACTTGAGTCCTCTTTGTTGGTAGTAGCAATGGTGCATTAAGTTACGAGTATCCGAAGAATTATTAATTATTCTGTGAGCATACTATCAATTTTGCAAGCGAGAACTTGTATAAAATTTTCAATAAAAATGTATAATATCGGAAAAACGCAAATGGATAGAATTTATAATACAATTTTAAATACGAAAATGAAAGATTACAATTAATATCAAAATAACAAGTCGGATTATTTATCCGCGTTCACGAATAATGGAATTTTTGCATATCGTATCCATGCAGAGATATCAGCACGTGATATTTTAACTTATAACCGTGTCATTAGTTTCCTTCTTTCTGCGTTATTATGTCCGCTAATTATCACCACGAAATTAAAATGAAATATACGCGGGCAGTGCTTGCTACGAGTAAATGTGTTGAAATTAAATAATTTATTTTACTTTGAGCGTTCTCGCTTCCACGCTTCTGTTTGTTTGACCTGTGCACACGTTTCTGTAATATTTGCATATAACGCTGCGTTTCGAACGCAGAAAAATTACTTTGTCGCTCATTATTTTTTTGAATCGTCCATTTGCAATGCTAATTTTGTAGAGTGCATGCAGGTGAAACACGTATTTACATAATTGAGCTTGTTCCCTCGTTCAATATCATTCGAAGACCTATCGATTAAGAGAAACAGTAAATAAAAGGGAGAGATTGAGAAAGAGCTTGACTTCACCGCCAATCACATGTTCGTGTGTGAATTTATGACCCGTATTAATTCTTCACAATACGCAATCATTTTAAAAACAATTATCGTACGCGTCTGCAAGCGTCGCATTGTTGTTTCTCGTTATCTAGAAAAAAAATTATAACCATCGAGTCCGACTTTTTCCATTTGAAGAAAAAGACGACTCACGTATAAAAGAAGGATTCAAGCGCCGTATAAATTGTTATTTGTTTGAATAAGAAAATGAAATACCTAGTCGAGTGTTAGAATTCAGTTCGAAGTGCGCCGATTACGCTGGGTCGATGACTTCATCGAGGTCGTATTCGGGAGTTCGACTTAAAAATGCTTCACGAAAGCACGCAATTAAGCGATGATGCGTACAAAAGACACTCAGAAGTACATCGTTAGAGTAGGAATTCGCGTACGACATTGTTCGTGCCGAATAAGACGTAACGCGTCGGCAGTAACAGCAACCGATGAAATCGTTGGACATCGTCGTTCTGGAACAACGATTTCCTTCGTACAGACATAAACGTATAGACAAACGCGTACATGCGTCCGTGTTACGTTTGCCTTTGAACGACCGAGTGATTTTTACAAATCGCTTCCTCCCGCGTTTTCCGTAGCGTTTCCTGTACGCACGAAGACACCATTCGCGAAACACTTTTGACCGATGAGTCAATCTTTGACGTTGATCGCGTATTTTCAAACGATTTTTCGCCGACGAATTCCGTTAGATATCAACGATAAAAATCTTCAAACGAATCGTCTCTTCTATTTTCAGATCTTCGAAGTATCGTTTATTAACGCCCGCCCGA
The DNA here is from genome assembly GCA_025433975.1 of Liostenogaster flavolineata. Taxonomy (NCBI): domain Eukaryota; kingdom Metazoa; phylum Arthropoda; class Insecta; order Hymenoptera; family Vespidae; genus Liostenogaster; species Liostenogaster flavolineata. Next base: position 483,109 of record JAITYT010000251.1, on the reverse strand, counting down.
CGAATCGAACGAAATCTCTCTCCCAGCTTTTCTATTCGGTCGATGTAAAATTTCGACGGTGTATAAAATTATCATAAGTATTAATCAGTTTCTACGTACGATGCAAAACGGACACTCGACCTGGGGTTCGGATTGAGAAAGCAGATGTAAAACGATGTAAAAAGGATACGTGGTGATTGCGCAAAGTCATGGAAAAATGTCCAACGATCGGTGCCCGTAAAAAGTTTCCCAACGAAAGATTTTTAATTGATTCTTTGCTGCTGGCGTAATTGCCTCGATGGTTGTGTCAGCGGTAATCTGGTTGCAGTCGTATATGAATTCACGTAAGGCGAATTTGTGGAAGCAGGTGGCGTTCCGTATGTAGCTGGTGGTCCGTAGCCACTATCAGTATCTTTAGACGAGGCACCAAGTATCCCGGTTACTGCTGATACCAAGGACGATGCTATCTGCACGACTGCGCCAATAACGTCCTTGATGGAAGAGCCAATCAAGGCCAATGGGTTCACACTGTTAGCTGGTACCTTTACCTGAAAATGAAAGACTCAATCGAACATTTTTTCACTTACTTTAAAAGACCATCCATGCTACTCGACTCGTTGCTATAATAATCAATTTCCCTCGTTCTGATAACAACGTAAGTATAGGTTAAACCAACAGTCACGAAGGTCCATCATTTTTAAAAAGGAATGAAATTGATTGTTTAAATAACTTCTTTATATTACGTTGATGCATATGAAATGTCGGATTTTCTTTACATGTGAACGATTGTTTCCCCCTTTTCGTTAGGGCTTTTTTTTCACAACCTCGTTTATAGTTCAATTTGCTTATTTGTTTTGAATTTCGTAAGGCTATGAATTTATCCGATATTCTTCTAATTTTTTTTGAGTATAAACTTGGTTGGTAATAATGCTGCAAACGCTGCACGCGATATAAACCAGGCGTTTCAGAAGAATACTGTTAACGATCGAAAAGTGCAGCGTTAGTTTGAAAAATTTCGGTCTTGTTATTTTTTCCTGCAAAATGAACCACGTGGAAAACCTTACACGTCTGTGAAAAATGATGCCCTGAAAGCATTGAAGGAAACGAATCCATTTACAAGAGAACTTATTACTAGAATGAAAGTGGATCATACAATAATATTGCGACTCCTTTCTGAAATTGGCAAAGTGAAATAAATGGATAAGTGCGAAAACAATTGTGAAATTATATGATTTAAAAAATAAAATTTTGCAGCACCCAACTTGTTCACTGGATCTTCCGCCAACTGACTTTCACTTTTTTAAACATATAAAACAGTTTTTACTGGTTAAACGGTATGAAAATAAAGGATGTCC
>JAITYT010000251.1:470736-481709 GCA_025433975.1 Liostenogaster flavolineata | reverse complement strand
TTAATGATTCTAAAGATCTAAATTTCTTTAAGACAGGCATCTATGCATTAAAATCTCGTTGAGAAAAGTGTATTGAAGCAAATGGAAAACATTTTGATTAAATAAACAATTTTTGAAAAGAATATGCAGTTTTATATATTCACTTTAAAATCTTACATTTCATACGCACCAAACTAATAATATTGAAATTATCTTCGTGACGTTCGCAGCACACTGTGTATACAAATGATTTTTGAAAGTCGATTAATTAGAAATTAAAATTCGTATGATTTAAAAGATTACGAGATAGACGCTGCAAGGCAGAATCTATCTGCGGACGTTTGAATTTTGTCTTGCAATAGCTTCCATCTATATTTTGACTGCTGTATACATATTTGTACACAAAGGAGAGAAAGAGAGTCGAGATGGACGATACTTTTTCTTAAAAAAGTTCTGGATAGAAACATTCATCGAATGTAGAAAATCGCGTTAGAGAAAAACAGAAATCAAGGTTACTTACGGGTCCGTAACCACCGTAACTGGTCGGAGAATAACTTGAATCGGGGTAACCGCCGCCGCCACCTTTGGAGCCCTTGGAGCCGCCACTAAGACCAGCGCTGGTTCCAGCTAGAACACCTGACACCACGTTGCTAATCAGTGCCCCGAGATCCGAGCCGCCCTTTCCGCTGGTGATCTCCTGTAAACGCAGTAACGACCGAATAATCATGACTGGAACTATGGCAAAGAACAACGATAACAAAAACGATTCTCTCCTATCGTGTTATCGACGAGTGTCGACATAGATGCGGTTAAGAAAGAAATACATCCCATCGAAATAACAACTGACAATTTGTTGTGCGTCCAGACGCACCATTGCTCTTTATTAAAACTTCAACGAAGTGTACGTATTTGTTACATGTCAAATAGCTATATGTTAATCGAGCGTAAAGGATTAGAAGCGAGATAAAGAGTGGTGCCTACTTTGCTCAAACTAGAAACAACTCCAGCAATTAACGATGAAAGAGGAGACATTCCACCCGGTCCAGTCGGCTGAAATTGTAAATATACACGACAATTAAACTTCGATGCTTATATATGCTTTAACAACGATATAAATCATTCTTTTTGGAAGTTTAAGCGCGAGGTACGACTGATGTTACCTGGCTTAACGGGCCGGCTATACCCTGTATCAACGTGCTTATCGAGGAACCGCCTTCTTCGCCAGGAGGCTAAAAATACAAAATCACCTCTCGTTCTATTCGTCTTCTGACTTCCCTCGCGATCGAATATTCTTACCCTGCTGATGGAACGACTCAGAGGTCCTAGCAACGGACCGATCAACGGTCCGATCAAAGGTGCTATCAGTTGCACGAGAGGAATCAAGAGAGCGCCGATGTCGCTACCTTCTCCGTCTTTTCCCTAAAAAAAAGACGCGAAAGTTCGACATTCTATCTTACTGGTCTTCTCGAAAGATTCGAAAGAACGACCGAGACGCGACTTACTCCACTGATGTTCAACAGTATGGGAACAAGTACTCCGGGAATGTCGAATCCGCCGTTCTCCCCGTCGTCCTGAAATTTCAAATTGTTCGGTGTTACGCGTCGAAGCGTGGCCGACTTCGCAACATCGCACCTCTTACCTCCGAAAGTCCTTCAAGAAGCGGAATAGCAGCTTGCAGAAGCTCGTTTAAATCGGTGTCGGATTCTGGCTGAAATCAGAATGTTGCGTCGAAAGCAGATACGTAAAAAACAAAAACGAGAAAAAGAAGACAAGGACTGTCGTCGTGCGTCCGCAAGGGTACCCGTAATGAAGCCAAATATTGGTGAAAGTCGAATATGATCTTACGTCACTGAGATCCTCGAGAATTGGTACAGCCAGTGGCAATAAGTCGAGCAGCGACTGAAGCGAACCGCCCATTTCCTCCTCTTCGTAATCGTCGTCATTGTTGTTGTCATTATCATCGAACTGCAATGAAATTCATACGCTAGTAATGGCGAATATGAGAATTAAACGAGTTCGGATTCGTACCTCGTCCCCGAGTTCCTGCGCCTGCGACGTCTCGTTGCGTCCATTTTCTTGTTGCATCGTTTTCAACGCGGACTGAAATAGGTTTTACACGAATTTTAAACGATCGAGATTGAAGAAAACCATCGTCTTGGATCGTCGTAGGCACGAACGACGCGCCTAAGCGACATAAAATTCCGATGTCAACGCGAGGCGTGCGGCGAATACTCGACAACGATACGAACGAACGACAGAACGACAGTAGGAAAAGACTTTCATCAAAGTCTTCGATGACAGTTTTGACGTTCCAGCGATTGCATTCAAATGATCGAAGGATTTTTCAACGACTTATCGCTTTCTATTCTACGATTGTAAGTATAATCTTAATAAATATAATACAATATATGCTTTATATAAGTAGTGTCGTAAATAGAAGGGGTAAAGGCAATGTTACATAAAATTAAGATTTTTCTTGGTGCGCTCGCTATTGCAAGTCCGTTTCCTCGTTGACGTTCACGTGAACACGATCGATTTGCGTAATTACCTGCGTGTAAATAAGATATTCCCTCTCGTCGATCTCGCTTGAACAATTCCGTTCGTCGATAGCGACAGAACGTGAGTCAGCGGTGTGGATACACCATCGTGCCGTAATATCGCTAATCGTGTAGTGAAACGGAACGTTTAAAGATTTATTTTATTAGATCGATAATTTGCAAAACTTTCGATTCTCGTTAATAGATGCAGATAAGACTGCTAAGTGTCATTCGCAAATTTGTCAACTTTTTCCTGCGATTTGTACGATTTTTTATCATTCATCATGCGTGCAAAAAAGGACATCATATTAAAACCTCGTAAAAACAAGTAGAGACAACTCGTTCGATGACAAAAATCGTATGGATACGTGTACGTACCTTCCTGTCGATGCTAACCTGCACCTTCTGCGGATTCGTGCCTTTGAAAACGTTGAAAATTGGAGGCGTGACACTGATATCGCTATCGTTCTTTGACGATTTCTTTAACACGCCCAGCATCTTCAATAGCTCACTGATGGTGGAAGACTCGCGTTTTCTATCGCTATCCCTTCTAAGGTCCTTCTTCGAACTCTTTTTCTTTTGCTTCACGGGTGTCGTGTTGGCAATGTCCACCTTGGAATCGTCGAGCACGACTTTGATCCGGCCGGAATCATCGATCAGCGTGAAATTCGTTTCGAAGTACGGCGGAAACTCGTCCGGTGGATGCCGCGTCGGTACCTCGACGTAGTCTTTGATATCATCGCGAAGAACGATCGACTCTCCCCCGGTGGGCTGCTCTTTCGTGATGGTGATCACTGCCTCGAAGGGAACCGTTATCACCGGGCCTATCGAAGTCGACGAGTTCCTCCGACTCAAGGACGAATCGTTCGCCTTTATGGGCAAGGACTCGCCGCCTGCTTTTTTCTCGCGATCTATCATCGCTCTTTTCATCATTTGTGGAGCACGAGACGAGTCGGTGAGCGGGTTTCTTGTAAAATTTCTCTCCATGCCGTCGTAGAAGTATCTCGTAATGACATTTTCCTGGCGATACCTGGAGCTCTCGGATGCCCTCGTAGGAATCGGAAGGTAGGTCGCCGATGGAGGCGACACCATGCCATTTTCCATTAAATTAGGCACGTTGCTCGTACCGTAATTGGGATATTGAGGTAGGAAGAGACTGCTCTGTTGCTGACGTTGATTCGGCGAATAGGAAGACCTCGGATCCGTGGATTTCGACGACTGACTGGTTCGCATCGTCGACATTGGCTCCGCGAAAGGGATCTCTTCGCCGAAGGAGTTCTTCACGGATATTTTATCCGAATCCTCGGAAGTCGCCTCCTTCAGGTTCGTCAGAGTTATGTTTACTTTCGACGCCATCAGGCTCATCACGTACTTCGCCCAGGCTACCAAATCCTCCTTCGTGGCGATCTTCAGCGGCAATTGGATCTCCAGAATTTTTCGGTTTCCGGAAAAACCAGTGGCCCGGTTGCCCGCACGCTGTTCATCTATCATGATCCTTTTAGGTGGCGGTGGTACCGGCAAGGAGATCACGAGATTCGTCGTTACGACGAAGAGGATGAACCCGGATCCGTTGAAGCGTTTGGAAAACGCAAGTATCATGTTGGGGCTTGGTTGGACACGTCGGCGATGGAGTACCTTTTTAAGTCAACATATCTCACGCGATACTTTTCGATTACATTCGAAGCCACGGCATACACCCCGAACTATGTTTCATCCTTTCTCGACGATCGTTCGTCGAGTTGTCATGTCATCCGCGTCCCTAGCTCCTCGATTTTGTTTTCTTCGATCTTTAACTCTCGATGACGTCACAGCGAAGCAAAACCAGTGGACACTTCGCGATCGTAGGGCACCCTCTATCGATCATAAAACTGAGCGGATTCAGTTGGAACGCTTTCTTTATAACCGACGAATAATAAAAGGTTTCGTTCTTCCCTGATCGAGGAAACCTGCACTTTTTTCCATGCACCGTCCACTTCGATCGGGATATTGGCACTCCTAATCATAGTGCATCCAGTTAGGGACGATTGCACTCACTTCCGTCGTTACGTTCGTGCCGCAGGAACGTAATTACGTGCGGGGGTTCGCTTACCACGATGTAATGCAGGATCTACGTGATGACAAGCGAGGATCTCTTTCGTAAGGCCACACGGAATGTCTACCTAATTTAGAAATCATGTGGAAACGTTCTCGCAACTTTGAAAATTATATCGTGGAATAACATAGACGACGATAATTACTCGATGAACGGCCAGTCCGATCGGTAGTAACAAAGTAGTAAAGCAATAGCTTCGATGCTACCTTTTACCGATTTTCACCGATTTTAACGATGTGTCGCGGAAAGGAACGACCGTCTTAGCCAATCTTTTCCCCGTCGTTGTTTCGCGCACTTGCGTTCGTAACGCAATCATTGAATCTCGTAAAATGAAAATACCCTGGTAGTACTTTCCATTGGACAAACGAAATTAAGCGGCATTGATCGACTAGCGACAAGCACGCGTCATGGAGAAATGCTAACCGTCAAATGTATGAACGTTAATTGCTTTTATGAGACGCTAAAGTGATTCTTTCCGTAATGGCGCGATGGTCGGTTTCTTGCAACCTTTCTTAATTATTAAGAATTATCAGCGCGGAACGTGATCAGCTCGGTGATCGGTGATTTTATAATAATTTTTATCTCGTTTAAGCCGAAGAAATCGATTCGATTTTCGCAAAATGAGACAAGTTAATCTTCCTGCTAATATTCGTACTCCCTGATAATAATTCCTCCTACCGTAATAATTGAAGAAATTCTTTTTATCGCCATTCATGTTTATTTATAGTAGCATACGGAGTGTTTTTAATTAGTAGGTCATATATAGATCAGAGTCAATTACATATGTACAACATACGTATAATCCTACCATTATTCGTATAAGAAATACCGTCTTCGCACAAAATGCAAGAGCCTTGATTCTCCTTGACTCCAATTATTTATGTCGAGAATACGAGTATCGTCTCAACAAAACGAAAGAGGGTAGACAGTTAACCTGAATGCAAATCTGTACGCCCATTTAAATAAATCGTTTCATTTTTAAACTTCTTTATGAATAAAAACAGTCAATTTGTTTACGACTATGACCTATGATTTCCTGTGTCATCGTAATTGCGCTCTTAAAGCTGAAAGTAGCAAAAACGATTTAAATTAATACAATATTAATGTAGTTCACGGAATGAAAAAATATTCACGAAGAACGAAGCAAGGACGCGTCCAATATTCTCCCACGTTAATGAATGTTCTCACGACCGTGCTCCAAAGGTACTTGACCTAGGAGAATGATCGTAATGCACACGTACGGAGATCATGATTCATAGCCTTTCATAGGAAGCGAACGACCGAATTTTAATCCTTCGCATTACGAGGAGGCTTCTATCACTTCGTACAATCGATAAAACCAATTAATGAATAACAGTTTTTTAAGAAAATACTTTGAGGTATGCTTATGTACGTAGAAGTCTTACGTTGAACGCTTCTTGATATAATGATGTCCTTATTAAACGCTCCAACGCAGTCGCATTAAATCGTATTTAAAACTAATCTCTCAAAAATCTGTCGACAGTTTGGGGACACAATGACTGCCTCGTACGTTCAAATCGTAAAATAAAATATGAAAAAAGATCCTTTAATGAAAAGTATTAATACAATATATCGAGGAAGTTAACATAGCATATGTTTCAATTTACAGTACGATATCGAAAGAATCGATAGTGAACAAAGAGAAAGTAAACGATGATAAATTCATAAATAATCGACAAAAGTAGATGAATTAAATTAATATTTTTTGGTATCGGCCATTAATTCATAAAATAATACGAAGCAACGTTAACGTCGAATCCAATCGAGTTGTGGTTTAAATAAGGCGTATGGAATCTGGAATCTATTTTTCGTCAAAGCAGATGATTTGCACCATTGCGTTGTACGATTGAAAAAGAGATGGAAACCACCGCAGACATAGACACTTATTTTCAATCTTTTTTTTACAATCCTACGCGTAAGAACAGTAAATTGAATGACGTAATAGACACTATTATGCACATATGTACGTAGACTTATGTACAAACACTTCGTTTACTGGGAACTGCATGCACGATCAAATAAGTTTCGCAATGCTGTCTCTAACCAATGCGACAGACACGCCACAACTATCACCGTTAGATCAGCAACCACTGACCAGCCTCAAGCAAGTTTAACGTAACGATCGTAACCTATGTCGATCCGAGACCTTCTATAGTGCGGATTTTTTCAAGGTCGCAATACATAACATCACTGATTTAACATGTCTTGAAAATAAATACCATCTTTTCGTTGATAAAAAATCAATTATCTTTCGAGCGTTTATCGAACGTGAATGCAAATGGTTCGATTGTAATGTAAAATATGATATCTTCACGTACATCACAACTATACACGATTTATTTCCTTGATAGATGTAGTATTAAACGTATTTTGCAGGTTGCGAATAGAAGCAGCGACATAACAAATGTACTATAATATTTCTTTGATAAAAAGGAAACAAATGTACCGCTTTAAAAGTTTTAGGAATATTTTCCACTCCCAATATTCGTATACTAGCAATTTATATACATTACGGTAATAAGGATTTATTAGTATCACAGTTTTACATGATCATCATCGCTTATTAATCTGTTTCCTTTTATCGAAAAAGCCATGTTAAAAAAGTGTTTAATTCGTATCCTTACAGACATCTACAATATAAATATAAAGTTATCTTATAAATTCTACGATTTCATAAACATATGCAATTTTTTTAACAAATACTACGTGTAAGATATTAAAATTTCACTTAAAGTTGAGGATACTCCAAAGGCGAGTTCCAATCTTTCCAAATTCGAATAATCATAAATATATATTGCTGAAATAAAATCAAAACAAAAAAAAATAATCAATAAAACTGTAAAAATGACAAAATACGAAAAATTGGATTCCAACGCGAAAATTGTCACGAAGTCATATGCGTCACCCCTTGATTCAAAGCGTATAGTACGAAATCCCGTTATTAGTTGCTTAATCAATTTTATTATTATTCAAGTATAATATTGATAAATATTGTTAAATAAATTAATAAATAAAATTAAAATTAAAAAATATATATATAAAATAATTAATTAACTCCTTTGCCACTTCGCTAGATGTCTAATAGAGGTCGGAGAGGAGGTCCTCAAGTTTTCAAGAGTATTGGCACCTCGAAACTACGTTGATGATCTTTCCTTATACTTGAAACGAAGGCAACTATGAAAGGCGCGATATCGCTTCGCTTTACTATACGAAACGCATGAAATACCCGACAGAATTACGAATCTTAATTCACGAGTGCTCTTAAGTCGATGATCGATGAGGTATTAACATTGCGTAATGATCGTGGAACTCACACAGGCCGACCGAAATAATAAAAAAGAGTGTCGTAGTTCGGCAAATTGATGTTCTTTCCATATATCGCCTAGACCTGGTCGGAATTTCAAAGAACGTTGCGTCGTTCATTTTGATCGAGCGTCGTCCTTTCAAAACATAAACAAGGATCGAAACATATTCGTAGTCTCTGTCGTAGTGAACAGTCGACAGATTTTTTTACGATCTAAGCTACATCTATGGCGTCTGTCGTCGAAAGTTTCCATAAAAATACCCTATTTTAACTTGCCGTGTTTTATTGTTAATAATGATTAGACTTCGCTTTCTAAGATTATGATAATTTAAAAAGGAACGTAGAATATTATAAAACGATGAACAAACATTAATCAAGGTTAGAGCGAGTTCTTGGAGAATGCGCGTGTACATGCAGCTACTTTGCAATCGATACAGAATCGCCTTGAAGAAACTGGAATACGATCGGAAAAAGTCAAACAAAATTTGAAACTTTCACATTTTTAAGGTCTTGTATAGCCACCGCGTATGCTACGGTAAAGAATTTATCTCCGTTCTCGTTGAAAGTTTGGATATTTTCATGTATCTTAATTTTAGCAAATTTACTTATAACTAGCTATCTTATATAGCTTGCTACATAGCTATATAGTTAGCGTGCAATATAGCTTATATAGCTTGTACAAATAATAAAAATGAATGCGACAGATTCGTTTAGTAGCTTCGTCTATCAAAACCTGTAGAAATAAAGACAATATTCTAATATTAGCAATTTTTAATATGGCGAAAAACCCTACAAAAGTCGCTCAAAGTAATTCTCCGTAGAATAAAGTTTGGAATATACTTATATTTTAGAGTGATCGCTCAAAGTTAATCACGATGTGGTTGCACCTTCGTATCTATCCTTTCGTTACGGTAGCAAGGTTGCGTATAGGTGGTATGCGCGATAATATTGAAGATGTTCCGTCAAGGAAAGCGAATCAGAGCGAGTAAAAATGTATGGAGTTCAATACGCGAGCCCGAGTACTTTCCATTGCCCAAGTACATGCCAGTACGAACCAGACTGTCGAATCAATTGTGCGCGGTACGAAATATTCGTGCGGTTCGCTTGCGATTGCGTTGCAATCTATTTTACATTACATTAACAATAAGTAAATAAAGTCGAAATTCCGTGCTATTTTGCAATCGATCGTAACACGGACCTGAATCGATTCGCTACAGCCGTCGTGCAAATCTCGCCATCTTCAAAGGTGACAACTGAAAATTAGCAACGAAAGCTTGTTTCTTTCGAGTTTGTACTTCGCTTTTCCTCTTTATGATTTCATATAATTCGAAACTCTGCACGGACGTCGTTTCTATTGCCTATAATTTATTCCAATAAGTGTATTCGAATTCATTCGATTTACGATAAATTTTCTTGCATTTTATCGACGATGTCGGTTCAAGAATATCGTGCCAAAAAAGAAATTATAACGGTATAAAATCCAACGCTCATTGCCCATAGGTTATTCATTATTATTCGAAAGTAGGAGCATTGCGATATGACAAATCATAATTAGATATTTTAACGTAGAATATATAGCAAAAAAATAATCGTTTCGACACGAACTCCGTCCGCTTTTTTCTCCAATTTCGAGTCGCGCTTAACAACATGCTGCGAGTAAAGCGCATACGCGATACGGTATAATGCGCCCCTCTCTTTCTAACACGCATAATCCCAAGGAAAAACTGGTTTCCATGGAATTACCACGAAGTCGGAATTAGTCGGAGCGATGTTTAACGAGCTCGCGAGGTCTCTTCCACCTTATTGCGCGTTTTGCCTATCGATATCGCGTTAAGTCGATCAATCATCGATAAATTCTTTTTTTTCCCCGTTCGAAAAACGACCGTCGTTACTTTCTACGCTCTCGACGCAGCAACAGGATAAACAGTCGCTAGGTACTGGACGAATCGCTCGTCGCAATGCGTAATCGTACTCGAAATATGCTTTATCGGTTGTTCGACTGTTGAACGATTTAATTTCGAACCCTTCCGTGAAATAAAGTCAATCGTATTCGTTCACGGAGTTTCGTGTTGCTGACCCGACAGCCGTCTTTCAAGCGTCTAGCGAGTTTTCTTCTATTTTCATTTTAAAAAGCCGAGTAAGAGGTAGTTCGATTTCGAGACTGCTGATCCACTATATCTCCCTGACATTATCATTGGATAGACAAAGGTGTCTCCGTCTGGCGTATGTTCATGAAAGTCGCGTTGTCGATTGCAGCCACGCGGCGTTCTCCGATCTACGGCGCTACTGGTCGCCAGTCGGTAAAATCGTCGATCAAGATCGAGGAATCGAGGCACGATCCGACGCTCCTGAGAAAATCGAGTCGTCCTTTCTTCGATTTGGGCACGAGAAATCGCCCTACTGATAATCGATACGAAACGTATCATCGTCGAAGCGATCGACTTTCACGCGGTGCCAACGTTTCTTCGCGAATCCTCGAGCGTTGAAAATCGCAATTGCCTCAATGAATTTCCTAGAGACAGTTTTTAGCGTTCTCCTCGCTTCGAACATACAGCCAAACCTGTTTTTGTAGCGGTAGATAGGATCCGCATAAAAGAAACCGCACAAAAAAAATATTCGGAAAGTTCATAAATACTTATAACAAATTATTTTTTTACAACATATTAGAGCAAATTTTTTTATGCGGTGGAGAGGGACCGCATAAAAAAGCTCGCACTTAGAAAATACGTCAAAGATTTAGAAAATAGCGAGGAAGTGCTTTCAAGTAAAGTAAGCGATTGAATTACACATGGAAACATTTTAAAAACATTCGCTATAAAATGAATCTTTAATCACGCGATTCGTGGATAAAACTCGGAATACGAAGCGTATGCTGCTAGCCCGTCGAACGAAAACGATTGAATATGCGTTGTCGGGAGACTGTTCATAACAAATGAACGAAGCGCTTAACCCTTTTAGTACCAGACGCAAAACCGTTGCCTATTCGAGAGACATGGGACGCGCAGACCGCTTAGACGCATCGAAGGCGCGAAATAAAAAG
>JAITYT010000251.1:454861-467796 GCA_025433975.1 Liostenogaster flavolineata | reverse complement strand
ACCCCCCCCCCCCCCCTCACCCCAGTGCGCGGAATTAAAATCAAGCAATGACTTTTAGCCTTTTAGCATTTATTTGTATTATTTTTTATTTATATTTTATTATATTTTTATCATTTATTATGTTATTATTTATTATTATATCATATTTGTATTATTTATTAAAAGCAAAAATTTTATGTTTCTAACGACGAGTATACACGTCAGACACTTAACTGGTTAACAGGGACACCCTAGAATAAACGTTAATACTTCGTATTGGTGTTTTGCTCATTCCTGGTTCTTTTGCGAAAGAACTCTACGTTGAAACAAGTGACTACATTGGTATTTATTATTATTATCATTCTCTTATGATAATAACCCGCAGAAATTTCCTTAGACCAACATACTTTTCATACAATTTATCGCCTAGCACATTGAGCAAGAAGTCATTGAAATTTACCGTAAGCAACCTGTTAGAATTAATTTGCGACGCGAAGTTATAATGGGTGTAAGAGCGTACAACGGAAAAGACTGCGTAATTTTAACCACGATCCGCTTAAGCACGAGGCGGTAATTATATCGAAATTTTTGCCGAAGATGACCTCCACTAGTACTATTTTTAACCCGATGGTCACATCTGGTTTCCTTCGTTAACGGGTTACGGAACAAACCATGTATTACTGTAGCATTATTCTTTACTCCTGGAAAACTACACGGAAGATCGAGATTGATCATGCGAAATCTTGGAAAGGGCGATAAAGTTATATTACAAAATCCTCGAACACGATTGTCTCTGACGATTTAAGATACGATCGAATGAGCGACATCAAAATTTCCTCCTCTACGTGGTAGAACGGACCGAAGTCGCTTATATAAGATATCGTAACGATTTGCATTGCATACCAAAATCGATACCGAAGTCGCCCGACAGAATCTTCTCGACTTTCTTCTTTCTTCAAGATTTTTTATTTTTATTTTTTTTCTATCGTAAAATCAAGACTTTCGCAGCTCGAAACGTTCCACAGAGAACGTCACGTTCGAACGTGAGAAAAGTGACCCTCTTTAGAACACGTAAAGAGTTATGGATTAAATGGCGCATAAAAGCGGAGAAGGCGATTGCGTAACATCAAAACTGCTTTCGTCGAGTATTCGTGCGTCGAGCAGATGCATCGTACGGAAGAAAATGAAATCGAGAGCCATTGCGCGAGAAGCAATCGTCGAAAGCTCGTGCCGCTGGAGACGCTCGGGTAGTCGACCATTATTCGGTGCTTCCTCATCTTTTTTTTTTTCATTTTTGTCGAGATGAGGAACGCGATCGTCACGGTGAAAATGAACGAGTAACGACTGAAAAAATTGCGTCACGGTATCGTGTGGTTCAAGGACGTACGATGAAGCGTGAAATAGAAGATTCGTCGATCTCTGTTTAGTGATTGTTCTCCTTGCATCACGAAGTACCAAATTCGTTTCTTCGTTTATACGTTTGAATCGGCGTACGTTGCATCAGACATTATACTCCTATCGTCAAAATTATACGGAACGTGACATGCTTCGAGAATAACTCATTGGGCTGGTTTATTTGTCTATGACGCGAACGCCTGCTGCTGACATTCGAATATCTACGATGGGAATATGGCAATCTTTTTTGCATAAAAACGCAAGAGCTTGCATCGCACGGATTACATTTCGACAAACAGAATAATCATCTGTCTTTGATGGATTAAATATCTTTCTATCTTGAGACATGTCCTTCTATGAAACGTATCGATTAAGAAGACGCGATTAACACTTTTTAAGTTTAAATTGCATTTAAATGTCGATACGACTAAATTTCAACAAGAATCGAGATTGCGTCTCGATAGAACGAAAATTCGATAAAAACATTCGACCATGATAAAATTGAAGTTTCCTTAATGCGTGACCGAGACGCACTGTTTTACGAAGAACATATTTAGGACGGTATGATTCTATCGCAACGATAACTTTCCATGGCGGTTGCTACATTTTCGGTCAATTCGAGCGAGCTGCGATCGTTCGGTAAAACCTTCGTTGCTTGATTCTATGCTCGAACGAACGTGACAATTGTCTTTTTCTTTCTCGTTCTGGTAAGCAACCGATCGTGCGTGTTGCGCCTCGCTGAATTACTTTTCTCCTTCGTATATTTGAAATAAGGCAGTCGCTTCCGTGGAACTCTTTTTATTCCAATCGCGTTCAAGATCAAATAATTACCTTGGAAAAAAATATTCTTGTTTCAGCGCATTCTGTCGATCGTGCGGTGTAAAAATGTTTACATCCGTTAAACATTATTAAGCGTACCAAAACATCTGTCCGATCTAAAGACATTTTTGAAGTAATTTTCTTAGGGTGAATTTGATCTTAATAAAAATTAATATATACCGTAACAAAATATTTATAATTAATTTAAAATCACATTTAAATTTTATTCGATTAATAGACCGAATACGTTCGTTCGATGTCTCAAAGACATTATAATGCTGTTATGTATTTCGATTTTACAAAATCACAGTACCAACCATTGATACGCGAAAGACTGCTTTTCATTCCATCGTGTTTAAAAAACGATTCGATTGTGAAATACGATTTTAGGCAGAAAATTCCGAAGAAATTTGTATATGGTTTCGATATTTAATTCAGTAATGGGGAATCTATGCAAATCACAGATTTTACTACTTTACATATATCGAGACTTCAATTTCAGGTGTTATAAATTATCTCATCGTATTCCTTGCTCATCAATGAGCGTTACTCATAAATTACAAACGTAAGTGAAGACGAAGGCTATCAACTTTCAAGGAAAGAATAAAACATAATTTATAATTTCGTATAACTAATGAAGAAAAAAACTCTGATGCTTTACTTGGAGGTTATCGGGAAGCAATTATTGTATAGAACTGATATCCGGAAGACTATTATCGTTTAAAACACATTGATAAAAAATCGAGTAAATCGTTACGAAACATTTTTCTATCCGACGATATACGAAAGATGCACGAAACGAGAATGAAAAAATCAACGTTTAATTTCGCCGACGTCGAAGGACCCGTCTCTAAATTACTTAATCCCGATGAATCAACGATACACTTCGAGCAACGGGAATCGTTACGTTCCTTCGTGAAATCGGTCTCTCATCCGTCGAAATCTCGATCAGATCAAGCATGAAAATTACCGGCGAGTGAAATCATCCGTGACACCGTATAATCGGACGATAGCGCAAACGTTCGTTCTTCGACATTACCTCGTAAAAAATTTCACATTTCGGTCGTATTCGAAAAGTACGTCGTCGAGAAGCGCGAGCAGTCATAATTAACACTCCGTTAGAAAAGAAGATCGAAATCGCTCGAACTCGAGAGACGTTTTCTTTCCACGATCTTGCCGATCGAAGTGAGCATCTTTCGAGGATTCGACCGTCACTTATCGATGCGCTCGATCCCTTCTTCTCGGTAATCAACCGGCCCGAGAGGAAAAGAGAAGGAGAGTAGAGGAGTTAAGTGTAGCGTGGAGGTGGTGCCAGGCCCCTCCTTCTAATAAAAGCCGCTCACTAAGCGCCGGTACACAGACAGTCACAGAAAAGCTGAGGAGAGAAGGAGCCGTCGAGAGCTCCTTTAGGGTCCATTCGGTTTCATTCCGAGTTCGAAGTTTTTTTTTTTGAGCTACGGTGTGACGGACTTGAATTATTTGTGCGTGGTGAGTCGAAGCGAAATTTGACGGAAGTCGTACGTGATAACGCTGACGGATTACTGTCGATCGATCTCGAGAAAAGCTTTCTTCTTTCGCCTTGGATTCCGCCGAGTGACGTTACGCGAATACTGGCAAAACTCGAAGCTCGCGTGGCCAGATAATCATCACAGTGAGACAGATTTCGTTTATTTCGTGTGGACGCGATTCCAATTTCTATTTCGTAATCTTCTCCTTCTAATCTCGCACGTGCGAATCAAATATTATTACGACGAGGAGGAGCAGTGCCGATACGAGACGCTCGTTTAAATCCTCGATACGCGAGCTTCACGATATTAGGCTGTTCGGAAAGTAATCTTGCTTTTTCCCGACAATTTTTCATGAAAATAACATAAAAAAACAAGGTTTTTTCGTTACAAAAAAAAACCAAATGACTTTCCGAACAACGACATTCGATGAATCGGAAGTACATCGTCGATGCAATTTACATTTTTCACGCGGTCGAAACTCACAGGAAATCGAAGTGCATCGACGATATTCGCGACTTTTCAACGATAATTCGAGTTTTGCTTGATTTTTAATCTCGACCGGGGGAATCCGGTTTTGTCGAAAGAGAGGAAGAACGCGAAGTGATAAAATCGTGACAAGTTTTCGAAACGGTCGAAAAATTGATGTGTACCTATTAGGTTGTTTAATACGAAATTTCGGATTTTGATCATTTGGATTAACAAATAAATTTTTCTCTTTCTTGGAATAACTCGACATTTCGTATTATACGATCTAATATATATATGTATACGATAAATCAGACAAGCCATCTGACTTTCGCAGAAGTACGGGGGCAAGAGGGAGGGAAAGAAAGAGAGTGAGAGTCGCGTTCTTACGTATTCGCGTCAGTATTTTACGAGATATGCCCATCTTGAATGAAATCTCGATTCGAATAGGTATTCTTCGGAGCAATTTATTTCTTCGTTAAATTTGAAAACGTCCTAAAGTTAATCGCGTTGCGTAACGTTTTCGAATGGAATAGAAACCGGAGAAATTCACGACGCGATTCTCATCATAGAAGTGCCCCCTTGCATAAATCGAGCGTCGAAGTTGCACGATTTTCCAGGCGCGATCTATTAACGTCTTCGCCGCATTAACATTCGTACGATCGATTGTCTCCGCGAGATTTCACCGAAGGAGAATGTCATTTTGAGCGCGTCGTTATCGGTGTCGTCCTCTCGCAATGTCCTCCAAGGAGAATGCATTAAAGGCTTAAAACATCGGGATGCCAGTTTAGTAGCACTTGACCTCGAAACGACAATATCGCAACATCGTGGTCAACTAGAAAACGTGCGTGCTGAATCTATATTCTCCTAACGTCGTTATTATATCCGCCGTCGTTATTACGTACCAAGGCGTAATACCGCCATTGTGCCGTCCATTGCCCAAATAATCGCGTGCACGCCGATGCTTTCGGTACGACGATTAAAACTCCATTAAACCCACGTCGACGTCCATCCAACGGCATAAAAGAAATCGTACAACGCGCTCGTACATATGGAAGATATTTTCCGACGAAACAAACGGTGAATCGATCATCGACGCGAATTTTTGGTAAGGATGTCGATAAATGGAAGAGTCAAAAAAAAAGATGAGGAAGGCATTTCGAGCGTGGACGAAGTGGCATTTTATTCGAACGAAAATTACGCCGTGTTATAGCAACGTTCAAAACTCTCCCGTGCAGAAGATGCCAACGGCATTCTCCACTTTCGTTTGGTCGAAAGTGATAGTCTTGCGCGAATCCATGCTCGAGAAAGGAGAGCCTTTCCTCCTCTCCGCCTCTGCTCCATCTCCTTCTTGGCTCCTTCGCCTTTTCCATTTCTCGCCGAATCCTTTCGAATCGCCTTCCATTCCCGAAGGATAAAACTGCCGAAGTATCCTCGAAGTCGCTCGACTATGCGTTATTTTCGACGCGAATCGCGTTATCATCGGTAAATCGCGTCGCGAAGAATCGACGTTTAGTCTGACAGCATATTTCCATTATCTTTTTCCAGTGGCATCTTGCGAGGCAAAATGAGGTGTATCGTCGCGATTCTCGTAGCTGCGGTTTGTATCGCGCTGACAAGCTCGCATCCGCTTCCAGAGGAAAATGGTCTTCGATCGGAGGTGAGTGTCTTCCAAGCAGCGCGCACCAAGGCGAATAAGCCGCTTCGAATTGTCTTGGATTATTCGCATGCCTGTACTTTCATACGGGGAAAATGCCGTTTAATTAAACTACGAGGAAACCTTCGAAGAAAAGAAACCGATGAATTTATCTTAATATTTCATTTTAATTACGTAAGTGACTTTCTTAACGCGATCGTGTCGCCATATTTACATTATGGAAGATCGATTCTTTCTAATCTCGTATTGTGTTCTTACGACCGCGATCGTAGAAAGTTCGTATTCCTACTGCGACGAAAGAAGCGATAAATACGTTCTACCACACTGACTCGCGCGCAAAACAGCATCGTGTAATATGCAAATCGATTGTCGATTCCAAAAGAAGTTATAAGTCGATGAAGAGCGGAAATTGTCGAGGTACCGTAATCTTTCACAGATCCAATGCATCGCGTTTTGTCGTTCTATCGAACGACGTGATAACTTTTTTTTCTCAATATTAAATATTCCATAAGGAAGGTACGTGACGCGAATTAGAATCGTATGTGCTTTTTTTTAAGAAAGTCTTATCGTTTCATTCCTTTGTATACGTAGAAAAATACCTATTATCGAACACGTGCGTAGGATCGTTTTCTCGTTACTCGTATTTCGCGAAATCCTCTTTCTACGATCGATCGAAAATTTCACAAATTTCGAATTCGAAACGATTCGAAAAACAGGTTTAAAATCGTCTCGAAATTATTCTTTCCGAAATCGTCTCGCATGATGAGCCTCGCTTGGAGTGAAACGTTTTACCGACGACCTTAGAGCAACGTAAACTCGATAAGAGCAGCCTCGAAAGAGTCGATCGCTTCCCGGTTCTCTCTCTCTCTCTCGGCGAGTAAGAGCGAACGAAAAGCAACGAAGGCAGGACGATAAAACGCGCTCGTGCGATCAGAACGCAAAGAAATATCGCGCGACGACAAGGATCGAGTAAAGAAGGCGTAAGAAAGAACGACCGACAGCGAACGGTTGTCGAAAGTTCTTACCTACGTGACGAAATGGACTCGGTCCGCGTAGAAAATGCCGCCGGTTAAAAGAGTTTAGCGTACGATGGCGACGCCGACTACGCCGCAAAGGAGGCGGTCGGTTGTTAGTCTCAAACTCCATGGTAAAATATACGGTCCAACGAAAACGCAGGGCGTCCGGCTGGCTTTCGTCTTTAAGTCCGACACTTTCACTGGCCGCGAACACTTGCGAAGTCACCGGACACTTTCTTCGAGCAATCGATGCCCAATGGAAAGTGCAGGCACATAGTCACATACGTGCGTGTAGGACACGTAACACGTCGATCCACGATTCTCTAAAATACCTCGTGCGTAATCCGTCGATGAGAAATATAATAGAATGCTATCGAAGATCCGAGACCTCTTAAAATTTCATCTTTTAACGAGGAGGTGAACCCCGGCGTATTTCGATCTATCGGCTTGCTAGAAAAGTCTCCGCCGA
Source organism: Liostenogaster flavolineata (assembly GCA_025433975.1). Classification (NCBI taxonomy): domain Eukaryota; kingdom Metazoa; phylum Arthropoda; class Insecta; order Hymenoptera; family Vespidae; genus Liostenogaster; species Liostenogaster flavolineata. Next base: position 460,488 of record JAITYT010000251.1, on the reverse strand, counting down.
TAAAAAAATGATGGGCGATCGGTGCAATCAGCGAGAACCTCCGGAGACTTTGCGACAGCCCAGTGGATAAGATCGAGAGAAAGGATCGAATTTTTTAGTCGCAAGAAGATCGATTATTGGCTTCCGTAAAAAATTTCCTAGCCACTTATTCGATCGTGTCTCGTCGAAAAACTTGCTCCTCGGTTTGATACGTACGGTATGCACGCGCGTTTCCGGACAACGCCTTAGGCTCGGTCTTTATCCAAGGCTACTCCCATAATCGTACGAAATATCGTTACACGATAGCATCATCACGATGCATCGTCGAATTTACTAGTCTTGCAATTAGAAATTTACTTATCCAAAAATATCTCGCTCTAACGAACCGGATACCCCAGGTATCCTTTTATAGATCACCTTTTGTAGATTTTAACGAATGTTAAAAATTCGTCAAAGTATTCGTTGCGTCTTAACATCCATTATTGTCGAACGAAAGGGGCTAGATTAGATATGTTTCAGGCTCTCGATCGATTGGTGATGGTCGAAGCGGAAAAGGAAGCCGCCCTCAGGAGTAAAAGGACGATCGGTATCCTGCGACAACTGTTTCCAGATATCTCTCAGGTTAGCCGCGTTCGTACGAAAGTCCTACTGGAAAATCCTGCTTCGAACCAGGACGAAATATGATTACGCTTCACGTTACGAACTAACACTACTATACCGTCTGAAAATCGTCACGTGTATAGTATACGTGCATAGGCTAGATATCGCGGCCTGTAAATGCGTGACACGGTCCTCGAAGTAAACTACGCAACGTTATTCATTTTTTTTTATTTATCTTCATTACACATACGTTGGTCCCAGCTTGAGACCGTTTGCGTGTTATTTATTTATTCATTACAGCACGTTACTAACGAAAAAATCATTCTTACTCCTATAATATTCCATCATAGCAATGAGTTCGAATCTTCAAAGTTTCAAAACGCGAGAAAGTGTTATAGCGGTTTTTCTCTCGTCCTACGATTTTTCCTGTCGATCAACCGATCGATTTTCTTCACATTTCGTATCGAGCAGAGGATCGAGATAAGGACGCGTCGATTTGGCTATGTTCCACTGTTGGCATTCCAATCGAGAAAGTAATTCTTTCGCTCGCAGCTGTCGTCAGGGAATCGTCACGTTTATTTGTTTAATGTTACGGATCGGTCGAATGAGGATTAACGACGCGTGGATACGACGATACGTTACGAAACCGGAAGCTAAGCGAGGGAACGCTCAAGTGTAATGCGTGTGTCAAGCCGCCTCTTACGACGAAGCTCTCGGTGCAACGATTTGTTCTCGTACGATGCCAGACATAAGAAAGGACAGCCGACGAGACAATTTTCGATCTCGATGAGCGAACGAGCGTACGAATTCGCGTATTTTCGGTATCTAACTCGAGCTAGATGCGCGTCAAATGTAAAATCGGTGGCTCCATGTCGATAAAATCTGCAATCGCGAGAGGTATAATCATCGAACGAGAAAGTGCGTCTATTTTCTTTTGCCAGCAGCCAACCGTTCGATCGCATTCGTTGGTTTTCTTAATTCGACTAACGATTTGGGAGACGATCGGAATTCTTTCGTACGTGAAATTTCTATCGCGTTAAAGTTGCCCGATTTTGTTACAAATTCGTCGCTCTTTTTGGTTTTTCCTTTTGCTTTTATTTTCCTTTTTTTTACATGCAGAACAGCACGTCGACTAAACGACTATCGATTTAGCAATAAACGTTGCAGAAGACCGAGACGTTTGGTATTCCACCGCGGAGTTCGTTGATAGCTACGACGGTTCTGACATTAATGAAGAAAATTTCGAAATTTTGTGCAACGCTCGTCGTTGTTTACCTTTTTCCATGAAGCTTGCAAGAACACGTGACGAAACAAGAGTCGTTGTGACGGTCGAACCAGGCGGTCGTTGAAATCTCCTTGCACTCTCTCTATTATCTTCATTATCACTCTTCATTTTGAGAAGTAAGAGCTTGCCTTTCCCAAGCGAGTGTCAAGTTCACCGTGTCGTTTGAATTCTACCGAGACTTTAGGATCCATTTGCCTCGCCAAAGCATCGAACTCGACGTCGGAGAAATCTGTTTCCTCGCAACTATAAAAATCTCTGACACGATAAAAAGAACAAAAAAGACGGGGACACGACCTATCGAACGTCACCGATCATCTTTAAATCGCGATCACGAAACGATCGACGTCCGTACCATATGCGTTCGCCATGATCATAAATGGTATCGCGTAGCTGCAAGATCGCGCACGCAAAGTCCAGGTATTAGAAACGTTGCCCTCGATCTTAGAGATCCAAAGAAGGAAAAAAAGAGGAAAACCAAAATCCAACTTTGGACCAGAGTCGGTTGTGGTGGTGGTAGGTGCCGGTTAAGACCTCTTATTTTCTAGATGATCGAACAAAAGGTGAACTCTATAGTCGCGGAAGTTATCCGCATATTCGGCCCGATCGTCCTACAATCTATTCTTGGCGGCAATTCAGACAAGTCGAAGAATGATGGCGGGGACGTGATGGTGGAATCGCCCTACAACGAAGACGACGACGACGATAAAGACAGCGATAGCACGAGATTCGACTCGAGTAACTCGAGTAACGGGAATATTTCGCTTTCTTTGCCGACTTTGCCGTCCGACGAGGAAACCAAGGCAGTGAACGCTTCGTCAACGACCAAAACGACGTCGGAGGCGACAAAATCATCGACTACTAGTACCAGTGATACCACTTCCACTAGTATCATCACGACTACGAACGATGGCGGCAGCATCTCGGTGCTATGACCGATTTATGACGATCAGCTCGGTAAAATTTTGGAGGTCAATGACTTTGTGGAATATCGTCTCGATAAACCGCGCATTAATGACTGCTGCGGGATTATCCGTCCTCCTGTTTGTATTAACCATGTCGCTACGTTTTCATCGCGTATGGTGCGAACTTCTCTGTATTTCTGCCTTTTCGTTCCATTCTGTGTCTCTCTTAATTCTCGACATTTTTGCGTCTAACTCCAGGGCGAAGCGAGATCGATCTCACACGTTCTTTCGAACCTCGACATTTCGATATCGCCGCTCTGATCCGAAGTCTCGAAGGATATCACGGTCGCGATAAAGCGACACCGCGCTTCTAAAGCAGCTGCGGTAGAAGCCTTCTCAAACTCTCGATTATCAGTGTCGTTAACGTCGTTCTCATCCGCTAACTCTATCGTTTTCGTCTATTCTGTCGTTTCGTTTCTCTTCTCTTCGTATCATCCCTTTCGTGCAGTTCGCCCTCCGCCATTTTGCGTCGCATTACCTTGCGTTGCCTCGTCTCGTCTTCTATCCGCGTCACGTTAAATGTGAAAACACGACCATCTTCTCGCGGGTACTTTGAACACTCTCGTCGATACGCATCGTGGATGGCACCAATCTCTCTGGAGAATGTTGCTTCGCGTATAAGTCGAGGAAACGCGGAAACTGTAAATTCGTGAATTTACGGTGTTTTTTTTTACTTCTTTTTAAATAATATTTGAAGTTTGAAGTGGCAGTTCAACACATTCGCGACAAGGTGTACCATCGGTGGCACATTCATGTTTTCTACTAGCAAGTATTTTCGGCTTTTCTGCACAGGCACGCAAAAATACGCTTGCTGTTTAAAATAAAATAAAATATTGAATTTATAGATTATGTCCGCACGATGGAAAAAAGTACAAAAATTACGCCGTCTCACGGTGAGAACAATAAATTTAGGCTGCGTCGAAAACGTGTTAATGCGAGTATTTCTTTATGTGCACGCGTTGCTATGCATTAATATCGCTTCATTGAGCAAAACGAATGCAGCCATGCAACGTTTTCTCTAGTAAACGTGTGATTTTCCATTGCCAATATAAAACGCGTTATATCGCGTTTATGGATTGCTTTCATTAACGATCGATTTCAAATAAACGATTTCGAGCATTGTATCCGTTTAAAAAAAATGTTTTTTTCGCACACTCATTACTCAAAAATCGACGACAGTCCTAACTTTCTTGCGTATTTCCTCCGACTCGACGATACGAAGCATTCATTCGTCTTTCTAACTGTCTACTTTATCTTCGCATTGGTGACGCCAATAGTAAAACATCGCTTGACTCGTTTCGCGGGCTCTTTTTCCTTATTATATCGCTTATTGTATCGTATTATCGCATCTGCTATCAATAATTCGCCGTCGTGAAAATTTCTTCACGGTAAAGATAAATTAATTAATTAGCTAGAGAACAATGCGCAAAGATAACGAACTTACGATTTGAATGCGATGTAAGCTGTTTTCTTTTTCTATCGGTCGATCGAAAGTCTAACATTGATCCGAATGACCATATTGGCCATGGTAACGTTTACTATTGCTTTGCGCGATGTTAATCTATAAGAAAGATTTACGACGAAGAGTTAATCGAGTAGGTAGTCGAAGCATTCCAAACTGCATTCGTGAAATACGCCGATATGCATCACGCGTGAATCGCCTTGCTAAAACGGACAACTGCATTCTTCGTAGAAGCGCATCGATCGTGCAAAGAAAACGTAATCCCATAAAGATCCAAATTATCGATGGATCGATCGTGGTGTAACGTCGACCACGAGATAAAATGCAAAAACACTGGCACTTTATAGCTAGGTCTGCGTTTAAAGACTCATTGATTAAAGTCAATATGCGTAGCTGTCGAAAGGTCAATATCGGTAGTTTTTTTTAAGAACGGAATCCTAAAAATTAACATTACTTACAATGACAAAAAACTTCATTCAAGTGTCACTCGATTAATCATGCGATCGAATGTCACGCAGTCGATGCATTATTATTTTATCGAATAAACGACGGAAAAGAAACGTCTCCCTATATTTTTTAAATATTTAAATATCGTTTTTAAAACAAGTCGCATCAAAGATCATTCGATGGTGCATTATATACGGAACTACTCGAAGTTTGAAGACAAAAAAAATCTGAAAATCACGTTTCACTTACGTACCGATTCGAGTTAACACGCTCTTATCACCAAGGTGTGCTTAATTCACGCGCGCACGTCTTTAAATTTAGAAAATCTCCAGCAATCATGACATAGCTGTATAAAAAGGGACGTCAAAGGGTTTGCGCGATGAATATACGAACATTCGCGAAATGCTTTGCAGACGTATGCGTAACAATCATTCCATACGTTCCTGAACATCCAGGCATCTTGCGACTACGATTGCATGTCGACTAATATACGAGTTACTATTACGTATATTAAATGTCAGCGTGACACTGATCTAGAAAAAGGGTCGTCAAAGAATTTGTGCTATGAATGTACGAGCATTCGCGAAATGCTTTGCAGATGTATGCGTAACCTTCATTTCAAACGTTCTTGAACATCGAGGCATCTTGTGACTACGATTGCTTGTTGACTAATTGTTAAAAATTGTCTCGAATCGACAAAAAATTACCGAACGAACGATGGGCGATCGTTTGTCTCTTGCAGTAACAAATACGCTTTAACGCACATCACGTGGATCGAAATCTGTCCTAAACATTAGCCTTCGCCGATTTCTGTTGCTTATCCATGTTCGTTCATCGCGAGGTTACACGTCTCATCGCGCTTATATTCATAGACGTCGACGTACTTGAAAAC
>JAITYT010000251.1:407860-422726 GCA_025433975.1 Liostenogaster flavolineata | reverse complement strand
GCTTTTTTTTTTTTTTTTTGTTCAAGGGAACTTCTCTTTACGCGGAACCTTTCGTTACGACGATGGAAAAGAACGCGCGACGAAAAATCGCGCTTTCTAATCGCGCTTAATTCGTGCCACGTGGTTTTTCCGACCCAAGAACTCGACGACAAGCTATTCCTAATTTCTCTTATGTAAGGCGATAAATTCGCTTTAAAGCGTCGCTGGAAGTAGCACGGATTAACAGCGGCTTTCGCAACGGAAAATTCGATACGTGTCACGGACGATCGCTGGCAATCGTTGCGACGTTCGAAACTTTTCGACTGCTCGATTCCTTCCGTTCTTTCTCGCGTAAAAAAATTCTTCCGCGAGATTTACGACCGCGCTGTCGTCTCGCTGCGTCTAGACTGGCCAAGCTCTGCTTCGAGACTGTGTTAATGCAATTGCGCCTGCGAGCGAGTAATACGAGAAGCCGTTGCTCCGTCGTGAGATACCTCAACTTCGCGTTTCATACGAACGTCGAGGCAAGCTTTGCGTTGAAACGCAAATAACGAGTGACCGAACAACGCGGTCTTTTCTTTTCTCGCATCCCGACGACGAGGATCGATCGAAGGTGCATTCGAAAGAAAAGCGTACAACAGATACGTGGCTTCTTTTCTCATTGTTCGTACCGATGACACGTTCCAACCCGTAAACGAGAAATCGACAAGCGACGTCGCAAGAAATCGACCATTGTACGTCGCCATTTTCTAGGTCAAAGAGAATCTTCTTCATTTTCGCATTCGTCATCGTTCTTCTCGAGTTTTTCTCATTAGAGGAGAATCTTATGATTTTTTTAGATCGTTATACGTACATTATTTTTCGTTATTCGTACGTAGAGAAAAGGTCCGTGAAATCCTTCGTAAATTTCGTTCGTTATTCACAGAAAGATCGAGTAAAAGCTGAACGTGTAATCGCGAGAAAATACGCGATATTGGTGCGACGTCGCCTCTAAGGTCCTTAACGAAGCGCATGAATGCTCTTGCTCTCCATTTCGAGCGGCTTTCAATAGTCAAAGATACGCAATACGTGGAACAAAAGAGGCTGGAGGTAATTTCGAATCGATTTCGTAGACAATCGAGAACGACGCGAGTGAAAGTGGCAGTATAATAGGAATTTGAATTTAATAGGGAATCGAGAGAACGTAACGAGCTCGTAACGACACGTATTCTTAAAAGCACGAAGCTTCGATCGAAAAGAAATGGAATTTCCCGCCGAATAGGAGAAAAATGTCGCTTATCCAGCCGAACGAGCCGAAGACGAAACACTACGATCTTGTACCAAATCGTGCATTAATCTCGATTTGTATCAAAATCGAATTTAAGAGTAAATTATTCTTTTTCTCTCGAACGAATGAAGAGCGTAATTGTTTCTACCGTGAATGTTTCATCCTCGTCGTTCGCTGTTATTAATCGAGAGACGGATCTCGTTGCAGGCGACTTTTACTTCGCTACGACACGCAAATCGCACGAATAAATGGCGAATCGGTATGTCGTTCTCCTCCGCGAAGAGACAAGCGACCCAAAAATCCGAATTCGAGCACATCTCGGATAGAATAATATTTAAACAACGTTTCTTAATTTTCTCTTTCTCCTACGGTAAAACGGACGCGAATTAAAGACATATCGCGAGATCTTCACGATGAAACGGAATTAGAAAAATCGTAAAAAAAAAGAAGTAAAATTCGTCGATCGATCGCATTGAGAATCGGTAGAACGATAATTATGGATACCAAAGGTCTGATCGAAATTCCAAGCTCCGAACTACGGCGCAGATCGGCTTACTTTTTCGCAGGGGTCGACCGCACGTTCTTCAGCTCCATCTCTTTGTTCGCGGCGTTGTTCTTCTCCGCGTTGTCCTGCGCATTCGGCGGCGAATTTTGAGGGTTTAGAGGCCTCGTGACGGGAAGGGTCGCCGTGTTGTCACCAGCGGCGGCCGCCTCTACCTCTACGGTGGCGACCTTACAGTCACCACCACCCACCATTTTGCTTTTCTTCGTCGTTTCGCGACAATTTCCTAACGACGTGCTTTAATTAGGGCGCGATACCGCGGATCTCGAAGGACAATGCGACCGCGCATTATCCCGAGATCCTCGCGACGCCACGAAGATCGGGGAGGCTGCGACTACCAGCTCTCCCTTCGCCGCGAACTCGATTAACCTCGAGCGGCCATTTTGGTGAACGCCGCGGTGCGACGCAACGCGAAAACACTGACGACGACGACGACGAGGGAGATGGATTGATAGTCGGGAAGAAAATACGAAGAGATGCGGAATATCGAGCTAAAGATCGATCCCCGGCGGCGCGAATCGTTAATCGTTAGTTCGAGGTTCTTTCAGGCTCCTTCCTCCTTCGAAATGCGTAATTCGCGCGCTCTTGGCTCTTCGAATTCGGCGAAAATATTGAAAGAAGCCTCAAAATCGCGACGTGGCATCGACCTTCGGCAACGATTCGGACCTTTCCTTCCGACGAACGCTCTCCCCCTCGAGAAATCCACACCCACTCGGAGTAATCCGAATCGAAGTGTCGAAGAATAGGCAAAAAATGAGACTCCACCGATCGATCCTCTATCCGTGGAATCACCGAACCCGCGAAGGGAGAAAAGGAGGAAGATGACGACGATGAAAGAACGAGAAAGAGGGACGCGCTCGTCTGCTCGAAACTGCAAGGTAGAGGAGATACGTACTTCCAAACGAACCTTTTCACGCGGGGATGGATCGTCTCGCAAGGGGTGCATAAAGAGAGGGTTTTTCACATTGCGTTCGAGCGGTTCGCCTCCCCCGACTTGGGAGATGAACGACGCGGCCTGTGACAAAAAGACAGACCGACGGACAAAGAGACCTACCGTTGGGGTAGGAGACCTAGGAGAATGAGAGAGAGAGAGATGACGCGTGCGAGAGCGTACGTACAAGAGAGAAAGACAAAGATAGGGAGAATCGGGCAACGAAAGACAGATAAAGACTATGACGAAAGTGTCTCTGATGCCGCGCACTTGGTCGAACGAGCTAATGGAAAATCCCTTGCGCACCACCGAAGCTCAACCTGGAAGGATCAAGCACTTTCGCTTCGATGACTGATGATGACCACGGCCGGACGGACGGACAGACGGACGAACGAACGAACGAACGACTTTACATCGCGACTATCCGAACGAGAGACGAAGGAGGCTCACCTGCTGGAGGTGGTTAGCTGAAGGTTCTCGCGGTGACTGCACCCTGGGTTCGGCGGAGGAAAAGGGTGTGAAGCGTAGAGGCGGAGAAGGGATGGATGATGTTGGAGGAGAGAAAAAGAGAAAGAAATAGACGAGCGACCGCAGGCAAAGGAGAGAGGGAGACGGCAGAGAGCCGGAGGAGAAGAGAGCGCGCGCGCGGGCGCGCGTGAAAGGACGGCGCGAAGGAGACAGAGAGGAAGCAAAGAGACGGTGATGAAAGGGAGAGACGAAGGATGGATGGATGATCTATCTCCGCGAGAAAGGGAGAGACGAGGGTTAACTCGAGAGAAGAGAAGCCGCACCAACGAATGCCAAGGGAAATGACGAGACGAGGGAAGACGGAGGGAAGGAATACGAGAGAAAGAGCAACTTCCTAAGGCAGAAAAAGAGAGAAGGCCAGAGACGGGCTATGTTATCAGAGCACGATGAAATGGGGGTAGAATCACGATCGCCGCCCCCAGCATCCCGGAGACTGAGGCTGGCCGGGAGGTCTCTTCCCGGGCAGACTTCAGCTTCTTGCACAAGCGCACTACCAACCACTAGCGCGCGCGCGCGCGCCTCGGAGGACAGAGAGAGCCTTCTCTCCTCTTCCGCGTACGTATACGCGTACCACATGTACACGTGCGTACGATAGAGACATTCGTGGATGTTTTCGAGAGCGTAAAGTGTACGTACACGTGCGAACGTTGTGTGGACTTTATCGAGTATCCTCCACCATGTTTCCTCCCGGCTGGAGGAAGTATCTCGGTGGACAGGTAGGTAGGTAGGTAGGTAGGTAGGTAGGTAGGTAGGTAGGTAGGTTGGTAGGTAGCTAGCTGCTACGCGGCAGCACACGCGATTTTTCCCTACCACCGTCGTCACCACCATCAGCACGACCACTCACTACCACCACCAACAGCGCAACCCTCCACCTTTCCCTCCAGCATCGCATCCACTCCCACTCCCATAGCCCTTTTGTCTCGTTGAATCTCTGCCCGCGAGATTCTTACGGGCCTCATGAATTTTTCTACATCTATTTTTCCTCGTCGTACCGCTCGTTTCGCGTTATTCCTCCGCCAGCTATCGAAGTACGCGGAGCGAAACGCGGCCGAGGGGGGGAGGGAGGGTTTTTTTCCCCTTTTTCCTTTCTTTTTAGGTCATGTACCGTTTGAGAGATCGAGCAGCGAGTTCCATCCGGGGAGAGTGCCTTTTTCACTGTCCTTTCTCCGTGCGATCTCGAAGCGTAGAGAAAGTTCCCGTGTAGCCCGCCATTACGATAAACCAAACGAAAACTTTAAACTTCGTGATAGATTCTCCGGGCTTTATCGAACGCGGATAGGTCGTTGAATTATTACGATCAAAGTCAATTCAAAGCGGCGCCGCGTTCGTCGCTCTTTCTTCCTCCTTTCTTCGTTTTTCTTTTCTCTTTTTTTTGGGGGGGGAGGACGATTCGCGATCGTTGTTAAATCGTTCTGAGGGAGTAACCGTACGCGAACGGTCGGACGGAAATATCGCATTTCTAAAGAGCGACACGGGTCACGACACGGTAGTTTCGCGTTAAAGGAATTTCCACGTTCCGACGTGCTTTCGTGCCGCGTCGTATCCAAAGAGGTTTCCACCTGGAATCGACCAAAAGCGGACGCGATGGCGAACGCGTTAAGAAATCGACGTTAATGACTGCGATACCTTCTGCAACTTTCGGTTGAATCGCGCGGTTTCCTTTTTCCATCTTTGTGAAATAGCGCTTTTACGCGCACGTGTGCTTTTTTAATGGGAATGCTCGAATCCGCTCCGACGAGGGACAAAGAAAACTTTGCTTTCGGATTCACGCGACGACTATCCCCCTTTTCCGTTCCTCTTCCTCGTTTCTCTTTTTCCTCTCTCCCTCTCTCTCTCCCTCGGCATAGAATCGAAACACGCGGAACAGAATTAAAGAGTATTGTACCGCTCGGATGTGAGCAGTTTTCCAAGCAGTCTAATGATTTGTAAATCGCTCGTTGGATCGTTTATTAACGAGACATAATTACGTCCTTAACTGGGACAGCGGAAAGGTCAAGACGACTTCCGATAAAAGCGTGCATCACGAACGATGAATCGCATTAAAGTTTATAAGAGTGGAAACGAAGAAACGGCTGCAGCTTGCTCCGATAGGGCGAAATACAGTGCGGTCTTCGAGCACGCGGAAATGCTCGAAGAATGCTTAATATAACCTTTCTCGGTGTTTTAGAATTAATCTAGGAATGCGTTTGTAACTTCTAGGAAGTGCCAATTAAAGCGAGTCCCGTTTAAGGATGCGAACTTCAAAGGGGAGGATTACATCCAGCGAAGAATTATCAGACGTCCGATAAAAACGAGATTAAAATCGAAATAACGAGAGCGCGGTGAAAAGACCGACGTTTCAACGTTGAATTTAATCCTAACAGACCTTATTGGATCTACCGGGAAGTTCTGTCGTTTTTCAATGAAAAGAAACCAATACGTTTTCGATAGATTAATTAATATCTACTATAATTCAATTAATTTATAATTTTTATAATTGCTGACCATCTATTCTCGTACGTATCGAGCACCTACGTAAAAATGCCATGATCGAAGGAATCGATGTCGAAGTTTGACACCTAATCGGTTTATCGCCAAAAGAACTTCTACCCCAGAAATGGCAGAAACATACTTGCTTCGATAAAGTTCATTCGAACATAAGAAAAATGTGACGTGAAATTTAGTGCTGAAACGCCACGAACATATTGCCCAACCTAACATTCAGTCGCTCGACTCGACAGAACCTTTCGTCTCGAAGAGATTGCGCGCAATGATATCGTCTTAAATCATACAAAATCGACGACTCCAAACCTCCTCTCTATGCCCGTCCTACTCATCGATCGCCGCACGGACGATCGTGGCTCGGAAGGTCGATCCTAACGGACCATCACTCGCCACTCCCGTCGAAAAAGACGATGACGATCGGCGCGTCGAGCCAGGAAGGAGGCCACGAGGATCGAGCTAGGATCCGTTGGGAGGTCCAACGCGCCCAGAGAAGTCACGGCAAAAGTTCTCGAGAGGATTTCGATGCGACTCGACGTTACACGAGCACAGGCACGAACCTACGGTTACGCTAGCTCCCACGGGAGAGCCGCGTCTTTCGATAGGATCGGGGATGGGCCGCGCGAGGTGGAGTACGATGAGGGGGGGAGGGGATCAAGAAAGGGTAGGAGAGGTACGTGAGAAGGAGGTACGGCTGATGGGCGTTAGGAACCAGGACGAGGCGGCTGTAGGTGGCGGTGATGCTGCTGCTGCTGCTGGTGGTGCCGGTGATGATAGTAGGGTGGAGGAGGAGATGGTGCGAGTGAAGAGACGAAGGGGGTAAAATGCTCGATGGCTCTGCGACCCACTGACCCGCTCGATAACGCAGCCACCGGGAGAAGGGTCACTGACCTTATCCTCGTGCAAAATTCTTATCGTTCGTGGCCCTTTCGAACACGGTCAAAGCCCGATTCGAAGGTGCGCAGAGAGACGCGCTGCGCCAATTAATGTCGTGCTTTTCGTCGTCGTTTCGAAGAAACGGTGCCACGAAAACGAGTCGTCAATGACGACAGTAAAAGCTCGTCGTCGATTGTTTTTGTCTAGCCTCTGAGTTTCGACGATGATTTCTCATTGGAGGACGTCGATCGATTTTTCACCGCGAGGATTAGATCCTAAAGAACGAAGTTCTTCTCGACTCGTTGCGATTTCGATGGGGAAAGATCGCAGTCGAGAACGCTCCGTACGCGTTTCCCCCTTCGCTCGGTGGATATTTTAGACGAGGCGAGTTCGTCTAGTTCTAAAAATAGGCTTCGCGAGATAGAATTATTTACGACAAAGAAGAAGGGAGGACGAGCAAGACGGCCTTCAATTTTCTCCGAACGAGGCTGTCTTTCGTCGTCGCGAAATCGATCATGCTCGTTCGCGCGCTGCCTGCTCGAAAATCAGGGAAGGAAGGAACTCGTTGCTCCGATGAATTTTTTTTCATTCCCATCCTCTCCCTCCCTCCCTTCCTCCTGCTCCTATGTTTTCTTGGTGCTATCGATTTCTAGAAGCTTAACAAGCGACATTTGGCAAGAATCCACGCCGAGCGTAAGCGCCAGGAAGAATGAAAATTCTCTCTCGATACCCTTACAGAGCTCTAAGGTAGCCCGATGGTACTACCTTTCTTGCGTTTCAATTTAAAAATGATCTCGCGATCGATGCTACTCGTCTGGATATTTCTACGACTTCGGTGATATCGAAAGCGCGATTTAAAAGAAACACGTTGGGGAAAAAATGAATGCTCGTCGTCTCCGTCGCGTATAATTGTACGTCAGAGGCCGACAAATCGTCGATCTACGCGATAATCCAGTATTATTACCCGCGGTGCAATACCGTGATCCCGGTTTTTTGCGCGCGTTATAATATCGCCTTTCGAGGATTACGAGAGACGACGAGTCTCGTGCACTGCGAGTATTGATTTCGACTGTCGGTGGCGGTGCTGCCGCGATTCCGCGTCTCCAGAACTAAACTCTGGATGTGCGATCGCCAAAAACAAGGAGTAAAAAGGGCTCGAGGGGGAGGACCAAGGTGTACGTAACGTATACGCGTGGCGATCCTTTTTCCGCGAGAATTCCTTCTTTCTCCCCTGCGTTTTATTGTATTCTCATTATTATAGCGTTTAAAGCGACATTTCATCGTTACAACGAGGTCGAAAGTTAATTTATATCCATCTTCGCTTCCACGATCTTCCTGGGTCTCTTGGCGACCCAAATTCGACGTGCCATTCCTACTGGTAAACAGTTAAGACACTCCAGACGAACTTCGACTGTCGCGTCCAACTTAAAATCGACGTACCCAAAAAACGCAGCTTCGAGAAATCCTCGGTCGGTTTTTCTACGAAGAGTATAATCGGTTTTGCGTTCCTTCGACTTCGAGGAAATCCGATAATCCATTTCTCGGCCATTTCTAATCCATTAAGGCGCCGAGAGCCGGTAGAACGTCGACCGATAAACTCCGCTCTAGGTACGCGGCTGGTCGGTTGCTGGGACGCCGCATCGTCTCGCCTTCTTCCTTTTCGTTCGACGGACTCCAAAGAGACAGAGAGCAAGCCTTTACGCGTGTGCACCGAGTGCAGAGCGTGCTGCAATGATCAAGAGCCGCTTCCAGGTAGGCCGTTCCTCTCTTTAATCGCGCATATTAACCAGCACCGAAGCAGGCCGATGTTCTCCGTATGGATCGACGCCGTCCTTGCGGTACGACGACGTGTTCGACGATCCCGATGACGAAATCCCAAGAGTCGGTGTGCACCGGTGTGTACGTAAGTGCTCGATCCATGTGGAGGGACCCGTTCTTCTCTTTTTTGCGCTCTGCTCTCCTCCGTCGCGTCCATCTAGAAACATAAATAACTCTGAATCCTTCGTTTCAACGTTGGTTACGCCTAAATACCTATCTGCAATTCTTATTCAATTTTACCGTGATTATCGGGGATGGTAACGTCGTATTTTTACATCGAATTAGAAGAAATAATTTTCTTTCTTTGTTTATCTCCATCAAACGCGCATTGGTCCCAAGTTAGGATCTCTTGTTAAATAATTTTGTAACATATTTTAACGTGTTTAGATGTTAATACTATCGATTAGTGTTAAACGAACGACGATATGCGCGAATACTCGTTATATTCGGCAAATAACATTATTATTCTTTATAATTCGACCAAATTCGACGTGACTTCGTCGTGATCTTCAAAAAGGTAAACGTAAGGCGATGAATTTGTACTTACCGAATCGCTTGCTTGTACTCACGTCGATCTAAGGGCGTTCGATGACACGAGTACATCTCTGTTCGCACCTTCCTCCGTAAATGTAATTAACTTTTATCTACAAATTCGACCTAATTCCATATAATTTCGTCGTGATCTCAGAAAAATTAAATTTTAGTAAAACGTGGAAGGTAATGGATTTGTACTTACCGAATCGCTTGTACTTACGTAGAGCTACGAACGATCGATGGCACGAGTACGAGCGAGTTACGAAAAAACATTTCGATCGTCGGCACACTTTTGCAATCTGGTTAACGCGTACGTGCGCGTCTCTTTCGCGCAACGGTACGCGCCGCGTAGATAAACGACGATCCCGAAGTAGAGGGAATACACGATGTACGCTGCAAATATACAAAGGCGAGTCTATAATTAGTCGCTTATTAAAACCGAGGAGGTGTACGGCCTCCGTGCGCGCTAGTAACTACGCGCGTGACTCCGCATACTCGCGCATAAATCGTAAAGCGCGCCTACTAACTCGCTCCTACGGATGATGGCAAAGGTTATTTCGAGTCTCGTTCATGGGGCACCAGAAGCTCAATCGCCACGGCGAATGCTCTTGAAAATTCGATAAGTCGGTAAACACGTGGCCTCTCGAACCGGCGCTTTCTTCTTCGCGTTTCCTTCCGGATATCTTCCCTCTTTCTCGCTCCTCCAGCTTTTTTTTCAAGTTTCCTCCGTCCTCGTCGATTGCGCTGAAATCTTTCTCTCGTCGCATGATCAACTTCCATGTTGTAATTCCACGCTTGCTTACAGCTACGAACTGAAACGTGCGTACAGTAGACAGAAATGTGCTCGCAGTTTCTACCAGCGGACGTCGATCTTTGAAATATTAGGTCTACCGGAAAGTGATCAAAATTAGATGAGGATATCCTGAAGGCGATGGTGGATTCGGATGCTCGTCAAACAATCGAGGAATTATCATCGAAGATTGGCTGTCCATGATCTACAGTTCAGGATCATCTTCGTGGCATAGGAGAATCGTTCACGCAAGGATTTTGGACCTGCGCGTCTCTTTTGTCTCGGCATGAATCGGCGACGAATTGTGACAGGAGATAAGTGGGTGCTGTACAATAATCCTGTACGAAAAAGACAATGGAGAAGCACCTGTTCCGACACCTCGACCATCGCTAACAAAAAGAAGGTCCTTGCTTGTGTGTGGTGGGATTTTTCTGGAATCATACACTATGAATTGCTTGAACCTGGTCAGACCGTGTATTCGTGGCGACAGTGTATTCTGAACAATGCGAGCGAATGAAACGAGAGCTCATAAGAAAGCGATGTGTTTTGGTCAACAACGAAGAAAAAGATCCTTCGACGTGATAACGCGAGGCATCACGCTGCAAAAATAACACAGGAAAAATTAAAGGAGCTTGGATTGGAACTTTTACCTCGTCCACCCTACGCTAGAGCATACGTTAAGAGGTAAAAGACTTGGAAAAGTTTTTTAATGAAAAATCGAAAGACGTTTTTAAAAATGGAATCGAACGACTGCCTTTACGCTGGCAAAAGGTGTTAGAAAACGATGAAAATTATTTTGTCGATTAGTACTTGAGATTTCTTTAATAACAAATAAATGTTTTTCGTCAGCACAAAAAAAAGTTTGACTACTTTTCGGTCCCCTAATACATTCGAGGATCTAACGATCGACTCAACGCGTCGTCGTTGTCGTTACCATCGGGATCGAGCCTTAAATTGGTACGTGCTTACCACGCTTGCACGACTTTCATCTTCCACTTCCTGGAATAACGAAACGTCAATCGTAGGAATTGAAATACCGATAATGGCCGGACATCTTCGTTGATTACAATTTCCAAGTCTCGTGAAAGTCTCTACGAACTTACGAATAGATTCGATGGAAATGGTCGACGGAACGCAATCGCATTGTCGCGATCGACCTTTCCGTAAAGCAACTCGACGATCCTGCCTTTCCTCGAGGGGTAAAAATTAATAGAAACGTTTACGCGCGCGCGCAAACGGTGTTGTAACGACGTCAGGGATCTTAAGAGCGCGCTCTCAAGAATGTACTCACTTTGCGTTCTTTGGCAGCATACTCCTAACTGGTCCGGAGTGCGTCGGCGTGAGGCATAAGGGTGGATTGTTCGCATTTTGTGGAACCAAGGGTTGCCTCGCGTGCGCCGGTGACGTATGAGAACCATAACCGTCCGAGTTCAGCTGGAAAATTATAAAACGTTTCAGGCCTACCAAGATAGGACGAAGAATGCTCGAAACGAGGAATCACGCCTTGCGTTACAGGCTTGAGATTACTCGATCGGTCGAATCGCAAAGCATATCGTCCAGGTCTTAACCAGTTAAGCATGGAATTTAGTTTTAAAAACTCCCCAAGGTGGGTGGAATTAAAATCAATTTTTATTTTATATTTTTATTGTTTTTTTATTACAATATTTATATTTATTATATAAATTCACGTCAAACACACTTAACTGGTTAAAGTAATCCCGAAGAAGTTCCGAACTCGAGAGCAAGAAGCTCGTTCCTCGATAAGATTTGTTCTATCTCTGATTAGAGCAGAGCGTATTACATTTAGCTGCCCTTCGTTACGTTTTAGTTTCGGCATCCTTCCGTATTCCTTCATACTCCCTTATTCGTTCCATCGCGTTCGAACGTCGATGACAGCGCGGGTTTAGACTCTGCCTTTTCTTTTACCGTCTCCAAAAGGTAAATATCCCTTTGGATTTTTGCTACGCTAGAGAAAGGTACACAACGCGCTCGAACGAGCAAACGAGTCGGAAGCCCCGTGTTTACCTTGACGACGGTGCCGATGAGCGAATCGGGTGGCATTTCCGGAGGATCGGGTATTACCCCAGGATTGGTGTGCGCCGGATAGTCGTTGTGCAGGTTGGCCTCCTTCACAGGAGTACCGCCATCGAGACGTTCCATGTCTAAGCTGTCGGTCGGTGTTGGCTGCGAGAGCAAACGCTCTTTCATCTCGTGAAGATATGGACACCGCTGCATCTCTTCAGAGACGCTGTTCCTCTGTCGATCTGCGAAACGGCACGTTTATATCGTTAGACTCGTACAAACCATTTCTTCTAGTCTTTTTAACTTTTTTGCTCGATCCACCTCGAACCGACAGGGACGAACCTGTCCATCGTTTAATTCTAAATTAATTCTTACTTAATTCCAACTGTGTTGTTAGCTCGAAATAGAAACATCTACGATTCGAATCAGATCGCGACAGAACCGTCGGTCATTCGTCTGTCCCCTTTTCTATCGTTAGACTCGTAAAAACGATTTCTTCTAGTTTTTTGAACTTTTTTCTCGGTCTACTTCGAACTGGTAGAGACGATTCAGTCCACCGTTTAAGTCTACATTAATTCTTACTTAATTCTAATTTACTTCTAACCGTGTAATCTCGAAAAAGAAACATCTACGATTCGAACATCTACGACTCGAACATCTACGATTTCTTCCAGGCTTTCTAACTTTTTCATCGATCCACCTCGAACTGTCAGAGTCGAACTTGTTCACCCTTTAATTCTAAATTAATTCTTATTTAATTCTAGTTTGATTGTAACCGCGTTACTTCGAGAAAGAAACATCTACGATTCGAATCAGAACACGACGGAACGCAGAACACTTCTATCATTCGTCCATCGAATCGTACAAAAGATTTCTTCTAGCCTTTCTAACTTTTTAGAGATTCGTCAGAGGCGAATCTTTCCATCGTTTGATTCTAAATTAATTCTTATTTAATCCTAACCGTGTTGCTTCGAAAAAGAAACATCTACGATTCGAATCAGAAAACGATGAAACGCGGAACACTTCGAACTGTCAGAGGCGATTCAGTTGATCGTTAAAAATTTGAATTAATTCTTATTTACTTCTAATTTGATTTTAACCGTGTTACCTCGAAAAAGAAACGTCTACGATTCTCGGACCTGAACGCGAGGGATCCGTGCGAAGGTACCTTCGATCCAGCGCGCGCAGTAGCAACGACACTCTATCCGACCGAAGTTACATACATCGAGTGACAGGATAGTGTGAAACGCGAAACACTTCGATCATTCGTCCGTCCCCCGTGAATGAAATCAAAGTCGACCGATGCACTTGGAGTCGAGTTACCTGTCAACTTACCGGCTACAACTACGAACGAACGAACGAACGACACGCTCTAGAAAAGGCTTCTCCCGCTTCGTCTTCCTCCTTTATCCAAGCGAAAAAAGCGCATTTGTTTCACCCTTAAAAACACTGCTTCGGTCGACCGTACTCTCCACCCACCTACCTACCTACCTATCTCTCTCTCTTTATCTATCTATCTATCTATCTATCTATCAACCGACCCACCTCCAGCTTTTTCAAGTACCTTGCGACGACAAGGACGAAGCGGAGCCGCGAAAGACGAAAGACTGCCTCTACTACGGTCGTAATCGTCTCGAAGAAACAAAGTTTCATAAAGCGACTCGCGAAAAACTCGAAGCTCGCCGGAGGAAGAAAAAGAAGAAGACGATGAAGCTGACGATCGAAAGGTAGAAAGGTCGCTCCAATAGCTCAAAAGCATACGCGCTTCTTTCAGCATCTCCTGCAGGATTTCCCTCCCCCGCCCTCTAATCCATTCTTCGCTCCAGGCGAACTCGATCCTCAGAGGTCGTCGAACTTACTCAGAGTCACCGTATCCATGGCATGTTTCGATCGCGACGAGGAGTCGGCCGAAGAGCGCGAGAGTCACGAAGACGAGATCGAGAGGCCCCCTGAGCGATCGTTGAAAGGCGATCGGTTCGACTGGGACGGTCTCATCGACGTTGACTCGTTGCTCGCTCTCTCCCCATGGAGTGGCGAGCCAGTCAGCAGGAGGAGAGATGGCCAAACATGGCCTCGCACGATTGGCGCGCTCGATGGAGTCACGTGCGTCGGATCTCTTTGCGTACTACGAGGAACTCGACGACGCGCGCGACCAGAAAACGAACGAAGCGCCCTGCCTAAGGCTGCACGGGCTCCTCTCTTTCTCGAGTCGACTTCGCAGCTGCCGTCGTCGCGCTAAACAAAAGAACAAAAATACGCTGGAATTTACTTGGACGTGTCGCGCCGTCAAAGTCGATTCTCCTGATGGAGATGGAGGATTTGTTCGTTCGTTCGTTCGTTCGTCGAGTTTTCGTTCTTAGGACACTCGAATAGGCGGGAAAAAGGAAATAAAGTATCGGACGAAGAAGGATTCTTCGTCGCTTCGAGGAATCGATCCACGCTTTTTCTTCCTCTTTTCTTTTTTTTTCGCGAATCGAGGAGACGTCGAAGAAGAGAAACGTCGAATCGGCGCGCTTGGTTTCGTTCTTGCCGCTCTGCACATTGCGGAGACAAAAGAGCAGATGCGACGATCGATCGTGACACACGCGGATGCAACGCGGCCGCTTACGCGCGTCGTTCGTCTTCTTCTCTTCGGGAGGAATGGAAAAAGAGAAAGAAACATCGTTTTTGTGAGACTCGGAGTAATTTCGAAGAGGAACGTCTTGCCTTTCGTTTTCTGTGTTTTTCGTAGAATTTTTGTTTTGTTTTAGGATAGACACCCTCCTTCGTCGAATTATCGAAGAATGACGAGAATCGAAGGATCCGAAGGACGAATTCGTGATATGTTAGGTTGGTGCGTATGAAATGACGGATGTTTTTCGAACGTGAACGTTTGTTTCGCTATTTTCGTTGGGGTTTTTTTTTGGCATAACCTCGTTTATAGCCTGTTAATTGCCCTAATCACGTTTCAACAAAGAAGATCTTCTCAAAAGTGTTCCATTTTGTTATTTGTTTTGAACTTCGTAAGGATATGAATTCAATCGATATTTATGTGATTTTTTTATACGAGCCGTTCAGTGCACACATCGATTAACTCCG
>JAITYT010000251.1:349748-373870 GCA_025433975.1 Liostenogaster flavolineata | reverse complement strand
CTCTCTCTCTCTCTCACTCTCTCTCTCTCTCTCATAAATTATATCGATGATAACGAACCGATTTAGTTATACGTATTCAGCGGCGATATACTCGATATTCAAAATATCGAATTATTAAATCAACTATTTGCGACCTGTTGTTTTTTTTTCTTCTATTCTTTTCGATCATCGTTTTTGAATCATTTCGTTGGGCGCGACAAGTACAAATAGTTAAGTTGCAGTTTGTACTAGTTGGAAGACGGATGTCCGTGAGAGTATTCGAGTAATGTTGATTGGTCAAGATCCATTAATCGACGATGGACAAATTTCTTCACAGGTTCATTTCAAATGGATCGAATTCGTCATTTTTCTTCTTTTTTACGATTCCATTCAGTCTTTTCGATATCATCGAACCGAATAATTTTCTCTCCTTACCGTTTATTCGCGATAATCGTAATCGTTGACGATGCAAAAGAAAGAAAAACCCCTACCAAATTCTATTGTTCCCGATAAATCGAAAGATCGCGTCGTTATTACTATTTCGTTTCTAGAAAAGTGCGATAAAGAACTACATCTTAGCGAAATTACGCATCAGGACGTAGTTCGTGCGGACGATGCATTGCGTGTGGACGTGATCGTGCCTATGCGGTATGGGTTTTTATATCATATCGTCTGCTTGCACGATCGATAGCAACGAAGTATCAGGTATATCTCTACTACTCTACTACTACTACTACTACTAATAATAATAATAATTAATTCACGGCTCTAGCGCGTCTAAACGACGATCCTTTCAACTTGAACAACAAAACCACCGATTAACTTTTACACTCGTCGTCGACCTCCTCCATCGTGGAACAAGTAAACAAGTGGAACCAAACGACGTTGTTCGTTCTCGTGTCTAGAAAACGTAATAAGATACCTATATACAGCTCGCCTTGCATTCGATCGATGCAACTTGAAATCGTGCAAGCATTTCGACGAAACCACGTGGACGTGAACGTTGATAAGTGAATACGCTGACTGCGAAGATACTTAATAGAAGGTTGTTTTTCGTTGCAATCAGCAAACTATACTAAACGATCGGAAAACTAAGAATCAATAACGCGTAGCAATTGTATGCTCGTTCGTTCGTTCGTTCGCTCGTTCGTTCGCTCGCTCGTTCATTCGTTCGTTCGATGAAAACATTATCGATGCGAATCATCGCCCCTCGAACTGTCACGATCACATGAAGTAAACGGAGTCGTTCTCCGCGATGGCGTCCAATCTGACCGGCAAACTTTTCGGCCGCGATGGAGCAACGGTGGTGGTGGTGGTGGTGGTGTTTGTGGTGGTGGTCTTCCAGACGACTTCACGGGACCCCTTACGTCACATGTAGGTTGGTTTCACTTTGTAAGCCCTCTTCCACACCTCGCATAGGCATACGGTGCTATGGAATCTATAGAATATGGCCAGTGGCATCGAAACGTGAGTGATTATCGTCCACGCCCAGAGTCCGTAAAAATGCAGCTGAACCGGATGGGATTCCGCTCTCGACTTCTCCAGCGTATTTATCGCCCACATCGCCAGATTCGTCACCAATAGGAAGGTGACGATCTCCCGACCGGGTTTCCTTCGTATTTGCTCCGCGGTCGCCACCGATCTCCTAGACGCGTCGAGAATGAAGATCGTCTGACAGGTGGTCTGCACGACGCTGGCCAACGCCGTTATCAGCACGAGAACGGTGTTCTTCTGAAGAGTAAAGTGACCCCCGATTATCGTGAACGTCGAATAGATGAACATACCCGTCTGCGCCGCTACCAAGAGAATATTGTCCAATTCCAGGTTTCTACCGCCGTCGTAACGCAATCGACGCATCTGGAACATCCCGATCAACGTTCCCAACGTCGACATGCCGTAGAGCGTCAACTCGCAAATGTTCACCTCAGCCACCGCTAGGCTCACCAGCTCCGGCCGCGATATCAGAACGAAGAAGAGTATCAGGGAGATTATCGTGAGCACGAGTATTAGGATGCCCACGAAGAGACCCTTGTGCGCGCGTGCACAATCGACGCTGTAATGGTGCGGCGATCTTCTGTCGGAGAAAATCCTTTTTATTTCGCGAGTATTGGAGTATCGCGTTTTGCCAATAACGGACGGTATTCGATCACTTTAACCCTTTGCGAACTATCGCGAAATCGTCGATTTGGACGGGGGACTCGTACGTGCGTTTGACAAAAACAATCGATGGTCGCTAAATTTGTAACTTAAATTTCTAATGAATAATGTTAATAAACAAATAAACCTATCATACATCCTGTGGAGAATCTATACGCGTAGGTGTACTATATCTAGAATTTGACATCTTGGAGTACTGTGGATGAAAATAGCGTGCAAGCAGAAATGTGCGCTGGAAATTTCAAACGACTGTCGCGGCTGCAGCGCGGCTCCTCGATAACGTTGACTTCTTACCGTCCCGTCCGCAAAGGGTTAAATCCTGCTTCGATGCAACGCTTGATGATGATCGTAGGATCGTAAGTCCTACCTGTACTTACCTGTACGCGTGAGCGTGATGACGAGTTCCTGGCGGTGTCATCGGTTTCACGAAAATCGTTTTCGATATGTTCTTCCACATAACGTACAAAATGGCGGCGCAGATCAAGCTGTACTCGATCGTGCAAGGAAACAGGAACGGACTGGCATCTTGAACCAAGGATCCCATGATATTTGTTCGCCGGCACTCGAACATATGATGCGGCCCCTTCAGGCCTCGTGGTATCCTCAAATGCTCTCCGTGATGCAGATGTGTGTGTCCTCCGAGATGTAAACCACCTTTCGTACCTGGAATCGATCGAACGAATATCGAATATCTATCGAGTAGAATAAAATCGCGTAGAAACTAACTCGTCACGTGGCGGCTCTCTTACCTAGCCTGTGCGAGATCTTTAACGTATTGTTCTCCGGATTGTAGAAGGTGAGAATTTCGTGCTTCGTTTCCTGTACGAGCACGTTCAACCAAACCGACAGGTTCGTACCGATCATGTGCATCAAACCGAAACGTGCGACTACCCGATGACGATGAACTTTCATTTGCTGAAACAGAATTTTGTCGTTAGTTCTCGGAAGTTCGGTATGAAACGATGCGGCGAATAAAATTCGAAGAGATCCACGTATCTGCAAGATCAATGTGAAATTCAGAACTGAATTTCGGCGTTCTGTTCTACACATTGGCGAAATATTTTCTAACGAATAAAAAAATGTAGTATTTCAGAAATCACGAGGATCGTATGTCGCTTCGTGATGTAGGGGAAAAAAGAAGAAAGATATTCTTCGCGTTACGTGGTAGAAATATTTTTGAGATCAACGAGTCCGGTCGTCGGGAGAACAAAAATACTGCCGATACCCTTAACGAGGAACACGGGAGCAACGTGTACTGCTAATCACGCTTCACCATGTGCTCCGGGGTTGTTCACCCTTCCGTTTCATTAACCTCTTACCTGACGTGTTTGCGTTGCTTCGCCGCTTCCATCGACGTATAGTCTAGTATATCGCCAGCGTCATTATATACTCTCTTATGGCCTGATTTATAAGTAACCCTACGAGATATTTTACGTCGTACACTTACCCTCCCAAACGAGCGGTAACGATCTTTCCCTCGTACCTTTAACAAGACCATTTTTATTTTATACTCGCTTCATCTTCCAAAAGTAATTAAATTTACTCTGTCAGTTTGGTCCATCGTGTATGCACTGCGTGTTCCATTACGAATAAAAATCATTCCAATTCCATACACGATGATAAACCTTACTAAGAAGAAACTATTTCGAAACATCGTATAAACACTCGTTCGCGAAAGTTCCTCTTTTGGTAGTTCAACGATCTTACCTCGTTTCGATTCGACGTACTTTCAAATCTTTTATTTATTTCGAACATCTATTGTTTCGACGCTGTCTAGCGAGAAACGAGTACGAGTCAACGATATCGTCGACGAGAGAAACAGTTTATTTTCGACCTCACCTCGTTGTTTAGAAATATGAAGTACATCTGGATGAAGATGAAGGCCATTCGCGTGGCAGGTGTCAATGCCAACATGATATTGTGACACTTGGTATTGCGCTCCAGCTCGAAGTACTGGCCGAATTCCAGGCCCGAATATATCATCGAGCCGATTCCAAACGCCACGGCGCCCATTCGCAGGTAAAAGCTACCGTAATGCTGCACCGGACGACCCATGACCACGTGAGGATATCCGGAATCGTCGCTGTCGCCCCCGGCACCGCTCGACGATCTCGACGAGTCCAGGTCGCAGACGTCCTTCTGTTTCTCTGTCGAAAGCATCGCTAAATTACAGACGTGCGATTGGAGTGCTCCAATCTACGTGCGCGGTAAACGTATTGGCCTTTCGCGCGTAGCCTTGGACGGAATTCGATTCGATAGGAAGTTAAGTCGAATCGGGTAGACAGGAGGATCGAGACGACCAAGGAGAATCGATCGATCGACTCACTTGGCTTGCGCTTGCCATCCTTCAGCAACATGGCGTACATGTACATCAAGAAGATCATACTGCCGAAGTAGAGGTAGAGGTAGAACGCTTCGTAGAACGACGGTGGTATGTAGGTGGATATAACTTCCGCCATGGGAAAGGCGATTCCCATTACGACGAGAAGCTTTCCATAGAGGGCGCTCAGAGTCGTTGCCAGGGCATCGCTGCATCAGAAACGGAAATTGAACTTGAACGAAGGCAAGGCGGACGGCATCTTATTCCCTACGGGCAAAATTTTACGATAGCAATGCGATCCATCCCCGATCGTAACGTACGAACGACGATCGTTCTCGTTACCTCTTCGCACAATTGGTCGTTTAACGACGAGGAGGCTCCGGCCGAGGATCAAGCATGCTCCGAACTTGCTTCGATGGAATACATAGCTGCATACGCGCGCAACGTATCCACGCTTGCGCCTTGTCGAGGAAAATTCAGAATTTTCGTCAATCGCATTTTCAACGAGATAACGCGTTTAACACGTTGAGCCCGGCGCCGATATCGCTGTCCTTTCCGTTCAGCCGGCAGCGAGCGAGCACTCGAAAGCGAGCGCTCAAGTGATATTTGGGTTGGGGAGAATGAACAGAGGACTGCGTGCTTTGTTTCAATTCTTCTTTTTAAGTGGAACAACGGTGTAATCAATGCGGAATTGTTTATCGATTCCAAAAAAAGGAAGGAGACGTTCACGAAATCCGAAGATATTGTTCGGGATGTTACGACAATGATTCGAAGCTATTGGGACGCAAGACAGCCAGAAATTTGACTAGAAAAGTCGTCACTCTTTGCGATAACATGCAATGCATGTGTGTGTACGTGCAAAACCAAACAATTTTTTTTTAGAGTGTTTCAATAAATATCGTTAAAATTACTACATTTATTATAAATTATTCTTTAACTTTGATCCTATCGCTTCCGCGGACCGACGCCGGGCTCAACGTGTCGAAATGGGTATGCCCTAGAACGGAAAAGTCGTGCGAGAGTCACGGATTTCGCGTCGGAACCGGTCTGACATGTCGAGCTTGAATCCTCGATATTACGATAAGAAAATGAGAGGAAAAGCAAAAACAAGCAAGTGTCATGACGCTAGCGTATTCGAGATCGTCGAGCGATTTCCAAACTCGTCATCACGATACACGAGGCCTGTTTCTCGGGCGTACATGTACGCTGTTAACCCTTTTAGTGCGAAATAGTGAGAAATACGAGACTAACAGGCTGCCTAAACGCTGTGAAAACACAATTTTCTTTTAAATAGCTGTTAATTAAGATTCGGATATCGAATAATAACTAATAAAAAAAACACTTTTCAATAATCGAAAGCAATCTATAGATATTGCTTCCGATAGAGTATATTCATGACATAACTTTTATATAACATAAAGTAGTGTCGAGATACTCTTACGAAAATTCATCTCCTTTCGTTTTATTTTCGTTATTAAAAAGCACTTGTATAAACAAAAAATGATAAGTCAATGTTCCTAATTTAAGACGACACAAGAAATATTTATTGTTGCAAGCGACATAAATATCTACGGCTATTTAAACGAAAACTACGCTTTAACCTCGTTTAGGCAGTCGTCGCGGTCGCGTCTCGACCGAGATATATCGTCTTTCGGATTTCTAGAAACTTTTCCAAACGACGATGTATCGTCGTCTGCCACTAAAAGGGTTAACGTGTTCGCTTTTAACGCGTACAAGGAGCCTTTCGTGACGAGCGTAGATGTACGCCCGTAGTAACGGATCCAGGGATTCGAAGAGACGAAACAGAGGACGATGATGATGGCAGCGAGAGGAAATCTGGAAAGAGCTAAGGCCAAGCCAGAAAATCCGGGAGAATATAAATGGCGTGTCCGTGATCGTGCGATGTCCCTTACCGGAGATACCATTGCCCGCAAATACATCCACCCCCGTAAGAATTGGCTCAATTACGCGTAATCGCACGGTCGCCTGTACGCGTGTGTTTGATTCATATAAAGTACCGGTAATTGTGATAGAGACGTCGGTCAGGATAACCCGGAGGATCACGTGAAATTTCCGTGGTGCAGAACGCGTCCCACCTCCTAGTCGCACATTTTAACGTTAGATTCGCGCGTCGTAAAACTCACGCCTTGCTGCGTGCCACTTTTGCGCTCGCGCCTAGTTGTCGCGCGACACGTGCACCAATGAAATTCGCGTCGACCTTGATCCATAGATACGCGCTGGATCGACCGTTCTTCCAAACCGTGTCCGTTATTCCGATAAAGAAACGACGAGAAAATAATATTTTTCAAAATTCATTGGAACGAACGATGACAACGGTGCATCGATACCTCGAGTCTCGACGGACATTCGGTTCCTCGACACTCTTCTTGACACCGGAAGACCAGAGTACATGAAACGTTGACGAACGTACAAATGGAACGAACATCGTCAGCCATCGAATTTTGAATATCATAGTTGACTAAAGTACGACAACTAGCGCGATAAACTTTCAATAGATAAGCGACGTGTGATCTTACGTAACCCTTTTTTATTTAATATTTCGTCATTACGCGCTTAGAATAATGAAAATATTACATTTTCGTGGCGCCCTGAGTAAAGTAGTTAGAATTAACTCGAACCTCGTAAAAAGAAAGCATCGTCGAGAACGATATCGTTATGATTTCCTTTCTATTTCGAATGGAATTGAGCAGAGGCGACTCGCAGGAGGCGCGAATGTTTTTCGTTCGACGCGTTAACAGCCACGTTGGTCACACGTGACCGTAGATCGGTGTTGTCTACGATGGTGGCCATCAGCGACCAAGGTGCATGAAATGTTTACAAATGTACAAATTGAACAAGCATCGTCAGCCACCAAATTTTAGATATCACAATTAATTGAAAAAATGACAAACATCACGATAAACCCTCTATGGTTAAACACGTAATCTTATGCAAGCATATTTATTGTTATTACGTCATAACGCGCTTAGAAAAATGAAAATACTTTCGTGACGCCCTAAGCAAAATATTGCGTTAGGTCTACCGGAAAGCTCTGCCAATTTTGAATGAAAAGAAACTAATATATTTTCGATAGATTTATTAATATTTACTGGACAATATAATTTCCATCGTTACTAACCGCCTCTTCGCGTATATATCGAATACATACGTAGAAACGCAATGCTCGAAAGAATCAAGTTCAAACTTGAGACGAAATTATTTGGCAGAACTTTCCAGTAGACCTAATGTATAAATTCAACATGGCGGTCGACGCGTTAACGAAAAACTCCCCGATTTCGTGCGATCCGTCGCGGAAACTGGAAACGCGATTTCTCTCTCGCTAGCGATCTTGCACGAAGGAAGAATACGCATAAAGTCATTTCAATCAGGGGTCGGGACCGTCCACCGGAAGCAATTCACGGTAACCATCGTCTCTCACGGCAATATCGGCTGTAAGCTAGGGCAGCTCGAGACGGGTAATCCGCGAGGTTGCGCGAATTCTCGAAGCGCATCCGACGAGGAAAGAAGAGAGCTAGCTAGCTAGAAAGAGTAAACAGAAAAGGTACGAGCGAAGGGGCGGCAAGACGCCGTCGAAAACGAAAGCTGCTCGAGTTATCGCGCTGGCTACTCACCATCCAAGGTTCTTCCACTTCCGGTCGTCGGTGACCTCGAGGAAGGTCGGGGCCGGATAACATACCGTCGGTATCGGCTGCGAGGAACACGGTAGCACCAGCGCATACTGGGGTGATCGATGAGCGCGAGAGGGTGAGCTGCTGCTGTGTCTAGACAGCGTTTCCGGCGACACGATTACCGCAGACGGTGAAGCTGGCGACGGTAACGCGGCCGGTAGTCCTGGCCAGCTGAACAAATCGGTTTCCTTTCGTTATTTCTCGTCCGATCGATCGATCGATCGATCGATCGTTCTTTCCTTCCTCCTCTCTTTCTCTCTTTCTCTCGCTCTTCAGTCGTCCGGGGATTACCCTACCACCTCCCAACCCCTTTCGTCTTTCTTCCCTCCTTTCTTAGGGTGCGTGCACCCTTGCGAGACGAGACCCCGACCGATCGTCGTCGTTAGACGCGGATTCTTTCGATACCTTCTCACGATCTCTCTCTCACTCTCTCTCTCTCGATTCTCGCCCCATCGAGGAACGCTCCGCTTCTCCGTCGCTTTAAACGCCGATAGAGCGACACCGACGCTCGATTCCGCGCGAATGCTCGAGACGCAAGAATTGCGTCGCGTGCCGCGCGACTAAAGACTCCTCGGCTGGTTTTCTCGAAAGCGGAGGATCGCGGATGTAATTAAATGCTACGAAGGCGCGAAGCGTGTTTTCTATCTCTCTCTCTCTCTCTCTCTTTTTTTTTCTTTTATTTTTTTACTTCTTTTCTTGTCTCTCCCTCTGGATCCACTTGCGCAACGCGGAAAACCGTCGAGGTTACGCCCACGATTGCCGCCAGTTGCGTTGCCAATTAATTAAGCTTTTTAACCGTCGCCTTTTTCTCTCCTCTTTTTATCGAAGGTCGATCGAACCAATGGCGACGCGGATTTCGCACCGATTCCATCGGAACACAGAATCGCCTACTTTAAGGTCAGCTCGACGTGACAGCGTTTAACGCATTACATTGACACTGGCTGCAGGAAGAAACCTACTAGAGCTGATAGCTTTGTGAGTGTCATTAGATGACGTAGCGTTCACTTTCTAACACCGCCGTTTATCTAATAAACAGTCCTAGCTTATCCTTTTAACGCGACAGTCGATAAAGTACGCACCTATGCAGCGCGTCCAAAATGTCTCGGGTGCTCGAAAGCTCGAAAGACACCGAACGTTCCCGGATCGATAGTATCGTCCTCGGGTAATTCCCCGATGATAAACGAAACATTTACAGAGCGATCGAGATTGAATTTTATTCAAAACGCTCGTCCAGAAAGATTAATTCCGTGCAAAATATTACCCGCAGCTTCCAGCTGAAAGGACACCAATCGCTCTGATAATTCGCTAGATAATCCGCGCTCTCTCGAATTTTTCGAGGCGTGCCGGTTAAAATTGGCGGTCTCTGGGAGGACCTTGAGCGAGCTTATGCCATAGTCGACGAACTCGCATACGCGCTGTCAATTTTTCATTCGATTTTTTCCCGTATCTCCCTTTAATTCGAAAGAAGCGAGATTAGTTCGATCGCGTCCGCGAAAAATCGACATCGAAACGATCAAAAGCGTGTCGTCGCTTCGTTATCCCTCCGTTGTAACGGGGTCCGATTTACGTCGTAGTCAAACGAGAAACGCGGAAGACGAAGGGAAAAAAAAACGAGCTCTTTTCGTCCACCTTCTCCCCGTCTGTTTGTTTCCAGCTATTCCTGCGTCTCTCTTCGCGCGACGACGAGGAGAAACGCGCGACTCCGCGCGAAATCACGCACACGGTCGCGCGCTCGTAACAGAAGTGCTTGGCTTACGTAGGAAGGGACGAAGGCGAAGCTCGTGGACGCGATACGCGAAGCTCATCTCGTGCCTCGAAGCTTTTTGAAATAATCACGTAGTGTTGGAGAGGCAGCCGACCGTAAGAGGGTACCCCAGCCGAGGAGAGCAGCGAGGAGGGGTTGATTCAGTGGCTGAGTACCGTTCCTTCATTGTGGAGGAGAGCGTGTACGCGACTGAAGGAGCAGAGGGCAGAGGGAAGGCGGAAGGGCCTCCTCCAGTCGTCGTCTCTCCCCAACCTTTCGGAATCTCCTGTCCTTCGTGAAACCCTTCGGGCCATCCCTTAGGAATCCTTCTCGTTTTCTTTATTCTTCGCCTGTGTCTTTCGTTCTTCCTGCCCTTCCCCTTCCCTCCCGCGTCTTCGCCCTTTCCCCCATTGCCATTTCGTAGCGATACGCAAGAGTCCTTCTCCGAGATTATTTTTCGTTTCAATCTTCGCTCTGTATTGCCATTTACGATCTTTCCGCGGACGAATGCCGTCAATGCTAGAGAATCGATGAATCTCGCTCTCCCGCGTTCGTACGCGATCGTCGAGGCTCTTTACGGATGCTACTTCGAGCTTTAATTCACGGTTAAGTCACGGGCAACGGGCGGATATGGAACCGAGGAGCTGGCCGAATAATCGAGCGGCTTAACGTAAAAATTATCGATCGCTAATTTCTTTCGTATCTTTGCGTAATTGAATCGAAAACGTAGTCAACGCTCGGTTGTCTAACTACAAAAGCAGCACTTGGTTGATCGATTCGACGAGTCGATTATGCCACATTTTTTCTCTCCTTCCTCGTTTAATCGTTCCTTCTAGATCCTTATGCATTTTTCACGAGAGCGAATCGCCCTTTACTCCCGATATATTATTAGCTCTTGTTTTCCCCTCTCGCTAATCTCTTTCCCCCTAAACTTTTCAATTATCGCGACATTTTACGCTCGTCGATACGCGTTAAATCCCTCGTCTTCTCGCGAAGTTAAAAGAACGAAACGATTGCCCTTCGACAAAAATCTGCGTCTTCGTTTTTTAACGAGATACTCCTCCTTTTCGAGGAGAACTTTCTCATACGTTGCGATCTGTCCTAACTCCCTGTCCCCCTCCTCGATCTTATGTCCTTTATCTCCCTTCCATCTTCTCGTCGCGCTTCTTCCAATTGATCTTACAACGAGAGGACATCGACGACTTCGTTCCTGACCCCAATGTCGTACTCGAACGAAAGGAGGGAAAAGAAGAAGGACAAAAATACCAGAGAGCTAACGAAAAATCACCAAACGATAGATACAAAAATGTACATCCTCTCGACCGATGCCGCTCGAAGAGCTGATCTTATATAACAAAAAAATCGTCTAACTTCCATCGTCTCGGTCTCGTCGCGCACAAAAGTTCGAAAGTGTCGCAAACGTAGCTGTACCCCACGCGGCCATCGAAACGCTTCATCGTCGAGCGCAGTACCTGAGGGAAGTTTCCTTGATGAGCATATCCGTGACCTTGTCTCGTGATTTCCTCAACCGTCTCGTCGAAAAAAATGTCGGAGTCAATGGTGCACGCGATCCCTCACCAGCGGATGACACAATCACGGCCCTCCGGCTCGTGGCACGACACTCTCGGACCCCGCATTACAGACTGAGGCCCTCGTCGTCGCTGCCTAAGTCCGTGGCTGTCTACATATTTTCTCCCTCTCTCTCCTCTCTCACTCTCTCTCACTCTCCATTTGCAGCGTCTCTGGATAAGCTGCCGTTTGATATCGAGCTCGTTAACTTCGCATCAAATCGACAGTGCTGTAACCGTCCGCGAGAAATCCGTACCGCGATCACCGGACATACTCTCGACCATTTCGAGTCTGTTCTTCCCTTTTCGACATTTTTAACCGATCCTATCGCCGATTCGTGCACAGCAATCAGAGAGTATAGGTGTAACAACGTACGATCTTAAAGGAAGAAATGACAGAAATACTCCATCAGTCCGTAGATCGATTTTTTTTGTTGAAGATTGGCCTCTTCCTATTGGAGCGATAAATCGATCTCGCCTATCGTAGGAACGTGAACAAGAAGAAGCAAGATCCTACGGTCGTACCTAATTACATTTACAATTCGACGCTAGCTAACGTTTAATCACGTATCGACGTCGATTTCCCTGAGGGATATTACGCTCCGCCCTCTCCCGATTATCGTTTTCCGCGTGAACGGGGTAAAGTCGAGCAAAGAGGATTTCTTCCCCTCTCTTTTTTTCTCCCTTTTTCTCGCACCCTTCCTGTCCTCGTGCAGCCGCTCTGCGGATAAATCCTCGTGGCAGCATTGCAAAGAAGAGCAACGAAACTCGAGCGACTGCAAATCTACCTTTCGCGCTGCAACGTTCAGCGAGAACACGCGTCGATCGAATTTACATGCAAAACGACGGAATAAGCTGCTTCCCGAACGCATCGTGGTGGATGAGGTGTAGGAGACGAAGTGAGGGAAGCGGAATGAAGAAGGACAGAGTGGGGGAGGAAAACGAAGGTTGAAGTTGAACCCGATGTCGAACGTTTGGAGAGGGGAGGGCGAAGGGAATCGAGGGAGGGGAGCAACGAGATGAAGAAGAAAAGGCAGGTGGATGAAGACAAAAATAGAAGTTGACCTGGACGGGTAAAAAGACGAAAAACGGAGAGTCGACTGTGATAACGAAGGCAGGTGCGCGGGAAGGAAAAAAGGCAGGTTGAAGTTGATCCCGATGTCGACCGATTGGAGAGAGGAGAGAAAAGAGAATTAAGGAAGGGGAGCAAAGAGGTAAAGAAGAAAGGAGAAATGAACGAAGACAAAAATTGAAGTTGACCAGGACGAGAAAAAAAAACGAAAGACGGAGAGTCAAAGGTGACAACGGCGACAGGTGTTCGGGAGGAAGAAAGAGAAGGTTGAAGTTGAACTCGATGTTGGATGGTTCGAGAGGGGAAGACGAAGGAAATTGAGGAAGGGGCGCAAAAAGGTAAAGAAGAAAAGGCAGGTGGATAAAGACAGAAATAGAAGTTGACCTGAACGAGTAAAAAAAACGACAGACGGAGAGTCGACGATGATAACGAAGGCAGGTGCACTGGAGGAAGAAAAGGGGGATTGAAGTTGAACCCGATGTCGAACGGACGATGTTGGAACGGGGAGAACGAAGAGAATCAAGGAAGGGTAGCGAAAAGGTAAAGAAGAAAGGAGAGATAAACGAAGACAAAAATGGAAGTTAGCCGGAACGAGTAGGCGACGGTGATAACGATGAGAAGTGCACTGGAGGAAGAAAAGGAAGGATGAAGTTGAACCCGATGCAGACTGGTTGGAGCGGGGAGAACGAAGAGAATCAACGAAGGGGAGCAAAAAGGTGAAGAAGAAAAGGGAGGTGGATGAAGACAAAAATTGAAGTTGACTTGGACGAGCAAAAAGACGAAGGACGGAGAGGCGGCGGTGATAACGAGGACTGGTGCGCGAGAGGAAGAAAAGGAAAAAGAGAGGCGAATGAAAATGAGGTGGATGGACGACGGAAAGTAAAAGAGACGGATAATAGGGATGGTAAAAGGGAATGGGGTTAAAGCAGAGGTGCGCAAACCGCGAGCGATCGCGCAAAAATATGATACTTCGTTGCTGCGATTTCTTCAGGCTTGAAAATGTCTATACGCGCGCCTTTTCCGCTCAACTTCAATTCGAAAGTGATAGAAAGTAGAATAAATATCAAAGGGATCGGGATTTCTGCCATAATTTTCGGATGATCTTCTTTGAGTCAGTCTGTATTCGTACGCGATGGAAGAAACATTTTTGCGAGATATGGGAAGAGAAGGTAAAAAATGATGGGAATTACACTTTATGGTTTTGAATAATAACTTTCTTTTCTAGAGAAGTTGAACGTTACACTACAAAACAATGGTTTACATTCCCTGGTCCCCCTAATGTAAAAATAAATAAATGATCCTAAATTGCTCGATACCGTAGTGTCGTGATGTCGCGTTAGACATAAAACAGTATTGCTGAGAAAAGCTCGTCGGATCGAGCGAACAATTTGTATCCTTTCCTGGTCGACCGTTATCAAACCTTAATTTTGTTTATCTGAATCCTCGACCCTGAGTTGCGCATCGAGTTTATTATCCTCGCGGATAATCCTCCCATGTCCGCAAAAACCTTGTAAAAATTCGCGAGAAAGTGAAAGAAGAACCCGTGACCGAGAGAAAAGAAATGGTCGATAAGATAGCGCAGCAAGGAAAAGGGTTTGCAAGGTTCATGGAGACGATGAAGTCTCGTATGTTTGCGCACCGCTGGATCAGGACGACCAGCTTACGGCGACGATTCACCGGAAGCGAAAGGGATGGCACGCGAAGCTCGTTCGAAAGCTATAACGAAGTGACAGGTCAATATTAACTCTGGTGCCGTTAAATGCGCGCGCGCTTCCACGCTTCGTTCGCGAATTCTCGTTCGATATCCGCCGGAAGTAATCGAGTTCCGCGAATAGCCTCGATCAAGCGGACATCAAATTCACGTACCAGACTACGATTACGACGGCAAATTTTCACGGCCAACGAAAAGGAAGCATGCGAGTAACTGGAAATCTCCTATAAGTTTTTCGTACGAACTTTTGTCCTTTGTTGCTTCTCCTTTCGTGAAAATTCCTTCCCTCGTTGAACGTACGAAATTCCACGTCACGTTGAGAACTGTCACGATTTAGTAAGAGGCAACACAGTGGCAGAGAAAAGAAGGAAGACAAGAAACTACGTTAATGAAAAATATATGTTGCTGAAATCGTTAATTAATAACAACAAATACGGCAGTACCAGCGACAAAAGACGAGAAACTAGATGACGATGTGAAGTAGGACTATACGTTACGTCCCCTCTCCTCCTCCTGGTTTCAAAGCACATCGCACGAAATGACGTATTATAATTAAACGCTTAGTTAATTATTAGTCGACTCGCGTGCTATCTCTAGACGTCTAAAAGAGTCCAAATGTACCAACGTCTCAAAATTGCGTCGACGATTGCTAACCTCGGCCAAACGGTGCTCCTTTCAGGTTCGCTAGCGATCACTTGGACTTCGAAAGAAGGCAACGATAAAAAACGCACTGCGATATGATTTCACTTCACTTTTACCTCGCCTCGTTACGCGAAGTGACAAGGAAATTAACGTCTTCGATCGATGAGGAACTGGTATTGCGTAATATAGAAAAAAAATCGCCTAAGCTGACAGGAAAAACGACGGAAAATTATTCGTACAATAACCGACGGTTATCGTCTCGGTCAAAACCGCGTGGCTTTAACGGATTTTGACACGCATTACGTACATGTATATTCTTATACATCTACGCGCGAATGTTACACATGAAAAATAGAAAATTCTGTCGTTCACGAAACGAGTTGCGCTCGAGACCTTCCTAACACGGGCAGTTTTAATCGTTCGCTACAAAATCGAATATTTCCATCGAAGTGTCATCTCCTAATTTGCCAAGTATTATTTTAATTATCAATTGCAACGATGTGTATTTACGCGTCGCCACGGCTAACTGCACAATACAATTTTTTAATTCATTATATTATTTCACCATCTACAAATGTTTGATGCCATTCGAAAAAGGAATAATGTGGCTTTGAAAAATCGTATCTGTATTATTATTTTCATTTTTAATACTGGAAATTATCCTCTGTTTCACCGAGGCAACGCGACCTTTCGTGAATTTCTACCTATAATATATCTAGTATTTAATGTTTTATATTAAAACGCATTTCAAAAAAGTTAGTACCTTAAAGAATATAATATGAAAGCTTCTATGAATTAAAAAAATTGAAAGAATCGCGAATTTCGGCAGCGGTACGTGAGAAAAAAATGAAAAGAAAATATCAAATATATAATACATTTTTTGATAGTCATAGTGTTTCTATAAAATATGGTAGATCAGAGATTATTTTATAGACACAAAAAATTTCAAGTTAGCACAATGATTAGTTCTAAAATTATACATTTTTTACTATCATCTGCAAAACCGGCGATTCCGTTAAATCTCCTCCGACCTACGAGATGGGATTCGTGTAAATTTCCTCCACGTTTGAAGGGTTAAGTTTGCTCTGTAAAACAACGTTCAAATTTTTGAATTTTATAGATTCGTTTCGAAGTTGTAGTCATTCGAGGTCGGAAAGTTTCAAAGTCGTCTTCGAAGTATCGTCAATTTCACATACGTTCGTATGATTCAATAGTCATATTAATATTTCGTATGCCGAACGATTATAAATTTGGCACTGTTTCGTTCGCTCGACGCAAAATATTATTTCTCCCAGCTTCGTTCTCGCAAGTATCCCTGAAAAGCGCGTTAATTGCAAACAGTGATTAATGTTACGCGAGACCGTCGATGGTTATTCGAACGCAAAGGGTGAGAGCGCGAATGTCTGGGGGTAATTAAAATTTACGTGACGACGGCGCGACCAAACTCGCGAACAGAATCAATATGAAATAAAATTTCAATTGACAGACTCAGAACATTTTCAATAAAGAATTGAAAAAGCGAGGAGTTCAACGAGCCATTCGTACGGTCGATATTCGTGGTAGAATCTACCGACTCGCGCCAACACCATCGCCTTTGTCGTTTCTATTCTTTCTCATTTTCATTTCAGACGAGACAAAAATAAGAGTCGATTTTTTCTCCATACTTGACACTCGGAGGAACGAATGGCACGCTTTCGACGGGCATTGTCGTAAAACGAACGAAAAGCACGAATGGCATCCAGAGCGGGCCAACGCGAAAACGTTAAATAAAGTCCCCCGGTCCGACTGGTCGGTAATCGCGAGGCGTTATCGTGCACGTTCGTTCGAGCAAATTAGAAAAACGAGTGGCGGAGCAACGCGCGAGGTAGACGAAAGCAGAGAAACGACAAAAAGAAAAAGGAAGGGAAATCAGAGAGCGAACGCACTCTCGAATCACGCTCGCGACTCCGTCGACGACGGCGCCCTCGTTATTTTATTTACCTACTTTCCTCCATTTCCCCCCTTTTTTTTCCTCTATCCTTTTTCTCTTTTTTCGCTTCTAGCTCTCCGCGTTCCGGGACTCTCGAGCGGCGAAACGAAGGAGAAGAGGCGAAGGTAGGCGCAGGGCCGTAAGGATGGGCGGAAGAGTCGGTAGGCAGAGGTCTCGTTTTCCAGCGGCGTCGTGTAGGGTCGTTAATGGCTAGGAATATTAGCAAAGACGCAGAAGTGGGGGTCGAGACTGCATGCGCCTAGGTATTAACGCGAGAGAGATCTCTCTCCTGTTACTCACTCTTGCCTCGATGTCGTCGTCATCGCCGGCATCAAGCTAGTCGTCGTTGTTAGCATCGATGGTGTGGTCAACGTCGCGGTCGTGGTGCTCGTCGTCGACATCGTCATCGTCATCGTCATTGTCATCGTCATCGTCGTAGTCGTCGTCATGGTAGTGGTAGAGGTCGTCGTCGTAGTCGTAGTCGTAGTAGTCGTCATCGCCGCCGCCGCTGTGGTCATCGTTGTCGTCATCGTCGTCATCGTCGTCGTCATCGTCGTAGATCTCTCGATTTCCGCGCTAATTATGGAACCGTCTGGTGTTTTGAGCGTCTCCAACGCGACGATCTTTTCCATTCTTTTCTTCTCTTCCTCTGCCTTCTGCTGCTGGACCTCCTCATCCTCCTCCTCCTCCTCTTCCACTTCCTCATCCTCTTCTTCCTCCTCCTCCTCTTCCTCTCTGAGCTCGTCAGACGCTTCCTCCGGTATCGTGGTGATATCCTCGAGAGGCGGTAATTCGCCTTCGTTCTCGTCCAGCTGATCCACCAAAATCGGATCGGAGTTATTGTCGCCTGGACGCGCCACCTCCTCGATGTCGGAGTCGATACCCTGTCGACGTGGAATCCCGAGTCAATTGAGACGATCGATCGCGGACCCGGGCACCGCCAAATCGGTACTCTCGATTAACGTTTCACGTCGAGCTCCGGTTCGACCAATCCGTCCTACTTACGATTGAAAATTTTAAACAATTCGCGTGGACCTAGAACGAAGTTCGTCGCTCTGCTATAAATACGGGCGATCGAATTTTCTTAATGATCCGTTTAGATCGCTCGTACTTCGTCCCAGCCGAAGCGAGCTACATAAATACACCCAACTCCTTATCGCGCGGTCTTTTTCTACCAAATGCATTTTTTTTTATAGGAAATTTTTGTTCTAGAACGAATCACAAACAAAATTATTTTTTAACGCTAATTTTGACAGTGTGATCAGAAGTCGGTCGGTTTATGCCCACACGTACGTTAGTGACTTGGTCTACTTCACGGCTTATTTACTTTATCTCGTTGTACTTCCACTTGAAGACAGCATTTCGTTATTCAGAGTTAAGGTGTTCAGTTCGTAGGATGCAATAAATAATTTCAATAAAGTTCTAAAAGTCGATGTTCGAATTAAAGTTTTTTATAATTTCATGTTAAACCCGACAGTTGTGCTAGACATATCTGACATATCTACCGATGATAGCATTTTTGATCCAGTTCGTAATAAACGTGCACGCTTCTTATCAAGTAGCGATGAATAGTTGCGAAATTGATTTTTATTCCCAATTTAAATTTAAATTTTTACGTGTGATTAAGAACTGAATTTTCACTGTACACGTACACTACTTTTAATTTTTTTTGTAATAACAATGAATTGTTTTGTTTTATAAATATGTAATATGGATTTCATTATTACTTTTTTTGCACGGTTTTCTAAGGAACGTATTTTTAAATCACGATATAAATGTGTGTATTCGGTTGGCAAGAAAGTAATTTCGACCTTTTAGCGTGAAATTAAACTCAATCTTTTGTACAAAGAATGGACTTCGATCGATCAATAAAATAAATTTTTCATTTTGATGACCTTTTGCAATTCCTCGGGCAACTTCGCCATTCGTAATCGTAACGCCGACGGAAATCATTAAGAAAAAACAAAATGTCATTCGTCTGCGAAAACCGAAATTACTTTCTCGTCGGACCAATATCATATCCGATACTCGATGCGAAGGACATATTTAGATGGCCTACTTCGGCCAGGACACGTTGCACAGGAAGCGATAAAAAGAATATCGCGAATAAAATCGAGGTAGACGAATCTTCGAGGATCGTTAGACCGGAAAATTGTCGTTCGAGGATCGATTTAAAGCCGATCGAATCGATGCCATAGTAATCGAGAATGCCTCCCTCGGTACCAAAGAGCAGAAGGTACGTTGGACGAGTCGTCTCGCGGGATACGCCACGATCCTTGAAGGAGATGCAACGAAGGATCACCAAGAGATTATCCGTACCTGAGCAAAGTCCATGTAGAAGGAATCCCTCGAGTCGGAACATCCACGACGTAGCCTGAGGCTAAGATCCGGCGAACTCTCTCCCATCTTGCTCGTCTCGTGTCTCTCTTTCTCCGACTGTTTCGTAGTTGTCTTCCTGTCCTCCTACGTTCGTTCCTTTTTTCCTCGCTTTCTCCCCTCCACCCTCGCTTCTTCTACTTCCTTCCTGTCTTCCTTCTTTTCGTTCCTTCCTCCCACTTTCCACGGTGCTTCGTCGTTCTTCCACCCCTCCGGTATCAACCCCCTTTGTCTTTTACGAGCTCCTTACTCCTCCACGGACGGGGAATTCTAAAGAGGGTGGACCTACACACACAATCCACCGAGTTTGCAGGCTGAAAGAATCACCCTTGAATGACAGATCGGCTCTCGACGAGAACGACGTAACGCAACAACGACGTACGAACGATTCCGCCAAGAGATCGCTAATATTCCATCGAGATATCGTGGAAACGCGTGACTTCGTTCTTTTTAATTGGTCGTCTCTAATGAGTTTGATAAAAAAAAGTATACTTCGAAAAATAATTTCCCCGGTGCGAAAATACGACGGAGAAGACGATTGAAACAAAAACGAATTGTTTCGTGTACTCGTCGGTACCTAAAGCTCTGTTTTGCTTGCGCGAAAAGGTCCTCGTTCGGTGTTTGCTAATTTCGTTGCCAAACTTCGGGGACCCCGTAATTACGTAACGTGACGAGGCAGCGCGTTCGCGCTCAGGAATGCGTGATGTTGAAAATAATTATGTTCAGGTAGCAAATTAAATTGTGCTCCGCGTATAACGTAAGAGTAATTCTCAAAGGACGCGTATCCTCGTTAGTGCAAGTCATAATTCCGCTCTTCTGTCACGGTGCAAATTTAGAACAATCCACCGATCGAAGTGTTAAATCGACCGCGGTTGTTGCGCGAATTGTTTCTACGAATCAATGTAACACATCGGCTGATAAGTTTCCGGTCTGGCAGATAGATGACGCCACAAATACAAAATTAATATTTTTTTTAGTGAGTACTAACCTTCAAAAGATAACTGTAAAAATTTCATGACGGTCTGACGCTTGATTCAAAAGTTACAGTGGTTTTAGTGAAACAACAGAATTTCGTGCGTTGACAAAACACTGCTTTTTGATGGGGAAAAAGACCGTTGAAACGAAAGCTTTGCTTGATAAGTGTTATCCGGACACTGCACCAGGAAAATCGATCGTTATTGACTGGCTTGCTGAATTTAAACATGGTCGTACAAACACCGATGACACGGCACGCTCTGATCGCCCAAAAGAGGTGGTTACATCAGAAAAGATCGGAAAATTCCACAAAATTGTTTTGGCAAATCGTAAAGATGCAAGAGACAGCTGACACTCTAAAGATGTCAAAGGAACGTGTAGGCTTTATTTCGCATTATCTGGCATTATTTTTAGACCGGCAACTTATCAGCCGATGTGATAGGCGCGTTACGCATTTGCTTGTTTGTTTACCGATTCCATACGCGCAAAGATTTCGTCGTCAATGTCGTTACGACGGGGTTGATACCGGAGCAGGAACGATCGACTATCGCAAGGAAGAAAATTACGAGAAGAGAAACCAAAAGGCGATCGATGACACTGAATATAATTGATGGCGTACCTTCAAAGGACATTTATCTTCCCACGAAAGACCCAATAATGGCTCGATGTCGCGCAGCTTCTCCGAATAACCGGAATTCGAAGGTCGATGAACATTTTCCCGTTCTGTCTCGTTCAGAGTGCCATTCGGCATCGGATCCCCCGGTTCTTCGAACGCTTTATGACTCGTGCACGTAGCATCAAATATTTCTCCATCAAGCGTCTCCCCATGCGCGTTGGGGAAATACTGCATACATTTGAAAGTAACGTGGGGTAAGGCACTGCAATTTCTATCCAAACGTCGTGACGTACGCATTATACAAAAAAAAACACACACATACACACGCACGTACGCACACGAAAACATTAAGAAACACGTTCGCGTAAAAATCGAGTAATAAAAATAAAAAAAAATCTATAATAGCGATCTCGCGGCATGCGCTCAACATCGAACCATTTTTCTTGGCTACTACAATTTATACCGTGAATCTGTTGTTTCGCATCGATCGAAACTGTTCGAAATGGAACGTTTGCGAATTTTCTTTCTATACGCGACGTAATTTCTACGAAGTGCACAAATAATTCGCGAACTTCGCGGAAAGAGTCGTTGATGAAACTGGCAGCGTATAACGCGTAGTAAAACGAAATGCATTCTGTTACGCGACGATAACGTCCTTAAGAGAAGAAGAAAATGAAACGATTACGGGCTTAAAGGATTGCTTTCTCCGTAAACAATGCGAATGCATGCGTATTCTCTGTACGATAACAGATACGTTTCTATAGCACCGAGGTATAGGTCCGTTTCCCCAGAATTCCGCAGCAACGATTTTCCGTCATTTGCGTTGCGTGCAGGAAAAAGCATGTATTTCCATTTGCCTTCGTACCCCGCTAGTGGTTCGTTGCCTTTTTTTAACTTCGATGCTTTATCTAAACTATCCGAGGCCACGATATTTACTCCCGTGTCAACCATCGAAAAATCGATGTCCCCTCTCCCCTCACCGTAAGAAAACATTCAAAGTAGTATTTACGCGTGCCAAAGGAAATTAATTATCCGTCGACATACTCGTCAACGTCGTGAAAAAATATACACTGAACGCATGCACAGTATCGACATCAACGTTGAACAAAATCATACGATAGGTAAGTACAACGTAAGAAATGTTACGTTATCGTATCGTTGTCACATCCAGTACAAAGCCAAGCACAATTTCGTCATATCAAAAATAATCGAAAATAACAAAAATATACATATATATATCAATGAAATAAAATAAGCACAAAAAAGCACGCAACGCATTCAAAGCGTAGTACTGAAAAATAATAAGAAAAAATGCAACGTCTTTCCCTTTAAAAACGACCCGCAAGGATCGTATCGTACGACGTGATAATAAGTGCCTCGACTGGCAATACGATCGCGGACTAATTCCCGCGCTTATTTTTAAATTACACGACGATTATCCGTCGATTCGTGCATACGCGATTACCACGAGATGTACGGATCGCTCCCTTGAAAGAAGGAGGGGGAGGGGGGAGGGGAGAACTCGAGGAAACTACAAAGAAGAAAAGCAAAAAAAAGAAAGAAAAAGAAATGAAAAAACGACGATAGAAAAATCACGGAAGGACGAAAATTACAAGACACTTACGGGATACCTCGAAGCAGGGGTTGAGGAAGAGCGGGCAATCGCGAACGAGAAAGGGAGAGAGAGCGCGAACGATCAAAGAGGGCGAAAAAAAGAGAAAAACGTCGTGGTGGCCGTTCGAAGCCCGGCGTGCATCCGCCGACGATTCTTCCGTA
Organism: Liostenogaster flavolineata; assembly: GCA_025433975.1. Lineage (NCBI taxonomy): Eukaryota > Metazoa > Arthropoda > Insecta > Hymenoptera > Vespidae > Liostenogaster > Liostenogaster flavolineata. The sequence continues at coordinate 351,276 of JAITYT010000251.1, read as the reverse complement.
TCGCATCCCTCCTTCCACGCCACTCCGTAGCGCTCGTATTCGTTTTCACTTTCATCCAACCCCGTGTCCATTCAATCCCTTCCTTCCAAGGACAAACGTACGAGAATCAATTCCGTCAGCTATCTTCTTCTCCCGATGGCGATCCGATCCTCCTCATCTCCATCTTCACGCGAACGATTTACCGATATTCCAGTTGGGTCAGCGGCACACGTCTCGACGTACCGGATAAGAAGAACTGTAAACACGGTCATCGGCGGCTGGCGGTCACACGACGACGGCACTACGAGAGCGGACACGAGCCCCTATCGTGTCCATTCGCCTCGTGGAACGCGAATGCATCGAGGTACGCCCGCCTCTCTCTCTCTCTCTCTCCCTCTTTCTCTATCTAGCCATATATCTATCTATCTCTCTCGCTAGAACGGTGCGTGAAGGACGCGATGCACCGGGTGCAACCGACGTAGCCTACGGCGCACGCACGCACGCGTACGAAAGGCCGCTATTTGTTTATACCCTTGGATTTATTTCGACTGCGCTCGCTGAAGCGCGAGACGCGAATCGATCCGCCGTAGGCCGAGGTTGGCGCGATACGCTTAACGTTTCCTTCCTTTCAAATGACAATTACTACCGCTTCCGCTATTTTTTCTTTTTCTTTCTATCTTTTCTTTTTTTACTGAATATTGTCAAAATTTCTTCTTCTTCTTCTTTTCTTCCGCTTCTTCTTCTCCTTCTTCTTCTTTTAATCTACTTCCGCTTCTTGGTTCTTCCTTCTCCTTCTTCGTGTTTTGGAGAGCGCTGCTACTGGGCGGCAGACGCTTAAAGAAATACCGCCGTACGTGGAATCAATCGAGATACGCCGAGCAACCGAACACTTCGGCACCCCCCGAAGGGCGCGCCACGCGAGGCATCGACATCCTGCGAGCGAGAGACCCGCCGCCGAGCTGCTGCGTCGACCCGGGCGTCGCGACGACAGCGCCCGAAACGCCGTCACCCGTCGCACGCGCGCCGACAAAGGGATAGAAAGACCCGTGCCGCGCAGTCAAGCAGGGCCGTATCCTTCGTAATTATGGCCACGTGCGTGCCATATAATCCGCCTCTGTGTCACCCTGAGTCGACAAAGGAGAGACGCCGAGCATTGGACTCGCTTGTCGTCCGTGATCAATGCGAGGAATTTTCTCGCCGATCGATACGACTACCAACCAAAACTGTACCGACCACGTCTAGAACGCGTGTTACACGCCGAAATAATTCTCATTTTTATCAATTTTATTCGTTTATAGGAAAAGAAACGAAATTGTGTGAACGGGTGCGAAGGAAAATTATTACGCTTTTATATTTCGAAAAAATAATACGACGTAATATATGACGTGAAAATAATAATACATCGTTATAATTGGCATTTTATAAAAGAAGTTTTTTCGAAAGTTTTAACGATACTCGAAATATAAAAAACCATCGACATTTTTTATCAAAAATACAAAATATTTCGAGTAAAAGTTCATTTATTATTCAAATTTATTCATTTATTTTA
>JAITYT010000251.1:274974-288169 GCA_025433975.1 Liostenogaster flavolineata | reverse complement strand
ACATTAAATTAAGCATGAAATACGTCATATCTCATTTTTTTTAAAAATGGACTTACACCACTTTCAAAACGAACGGTCCAATTATCACTATTTTTTTCTTTTGTAATCAAAAGCAGCCTTCCTCTCGCTCCTCCATCGTAGATTCGAAGGACGCGGCTTCACGGTAGGCAAGGGAAGGCTGTCGCGCGCGGAAGAAGCCTTCTTACCAGGCAGTCGACGTACGAGAAAGAGGAAGAAGAGGAAAAGGTGGAAAAGGAGGAGGAGGAAGAGAAGGCGGAGAAGGAGCCCGTCCTCTTCCCTAGCTCCGACGTAAGGAGAGGGCATCGCCCTGACCGTGACCTAGCCACCGCTCCTCGCGGGCAAACGACGCATGCACGTATGCGTACACGCACGTGCGCATCGGCCTCTCGATCCTTGCGAATAGGGCAGGCTCGTGCAGCGCGCCTGTGTATCCACCTTCTCTCTTCCTCTCTCTTCGACGACTTTTCCAGATGGACGAATCGAACGCGACACCGCGGTCGAACGACCGATAGAGCCTGTGAAAGCCCTCCACACGAGTCCAGTTCTCGTCTTTGTATCGGGTGAGCGAGTTAATTCTCGCCCCTTTTTGGACCAAGTTCGACATTAACTCTTTGCGGACGACGACTTTTTCGGCAGGACGAGCTAGCGACTCGAGACAATTTTACGCATGTGGCGGGTATCTTACAGGTCACATAAAATGGGTTTATATAGAAACTAACTCGCAGAAACGTTATATTTTAATACGCTATGTATTTACACCTTTACAAATAGAATTTTGTAACGCAAGATTTGTTGCTTCGCAAGATAATCTATGAAACATTCACCAAGCTGCATTCTTAGTTTATTTGGGCACATATCGCAGTAGTAAAATATTTCACGTCTTCCACCTTGTTTTTTTTTCACGATAGGAACAAACCTTACGACGCCTTTCTGAGCTTGTGAGAATCACACGAAGCTTTTCATTTAGCCTGATTTAGCCTCTATCTCGCTGTTGTTGAAAATATCCTTAGAATTGGTCTACTAAAATCTGTATAAATTGTAAATGTTTATGCGACTTTTTGTTCTTCCGCTTTCTTACAAGTTTAAGGAGAGTATAAGAATTAATTAAGCAGATTTCCATTCCCCAACAAATTTTCTTTTTCTCAATTTGTCATCTAAAACGTGACGCCTGAGAGGCGCCTCTCGAGTTGCTGCATCGTCACTCGTCCGCAAAGGATTAATTCACAAAGTAACCGATACAAGCGACTGACAGCCACTTCGAGTACATCCGCGAGTTCCACTCGAGTCTGGCGGGGATTCTCGTTCAAAGTTTGCTCCGACTTCTCCTCGGCTTTCATCCTTTTTGATCGATCACAGGGAATTTACCATCGCGAAGATTGAAATTACAATCTCGAAACTGTTAGAACCACTTTTTACACGGGTACGTGTCGTCGATTTTTTTTAAATTGAAATTCTAAAAAAGGCAGTGCCTCGAACGTTGATTTTTCGGGTTTTATTTCGAAGCTTAAATTCTGAAGTTGTCGAAAGGTAAGGGGGGCCGAGAATTAATATGCAGACCTAATACGATAATTGTCGTCATCATCGGAGCTATCGGGATCATGCGGAAGATCGTTGGCTCGAATCGCGAAGCTTTCGAGCGCCGCGACGATCCGCGCATAATGCAATTATCGAACGCCACGGTACGTTAATTACGTCGCTCGAAAGTGGAGCATCGCGAAACGGCGATCTCTTCCTGTCGTGTGCTTCGTCCGTCTCTCTCTACTCCTTTGTTCGTACGAGCGTTAAAAAGCCGTGACGGCTTCCTCCCGTCGAAACGAAAACGGCAATGGTCGTTTTACGTCGCACTGCTACCGTTAGTCGCACAAAAGAGGAGCTGATTTGTTCAAACGATTGACGAAACGATAAAGGAGGTCTTTAAATTTCGTAACATCCTACGATGTCCCAAGGAACTCAAGGAATTCGCAAAAAGAGCAACTAAAAGCAGCGAAGGAAACTGATCGTTCATAATCTTCTGTTAGGTTGGTGCATTATGAAATGTCAGATTTTCTTTAAACGTGAACGTTCGTTTCCCTGTTTTCGTTATGCTTTTGCTTTTGGCATTGCCTCGTTTATATTCGTACTGTCCATTGCTATAGTCACATTTCAACAAAGAAGATTTCCTCAAAAATGTTCATTTCGTTATTTGCTTTGAATTTCGTAAGGATATGAACTCAACCAATATTCGCGTGACTATCTTATATGAGCATAGATTTCATAATAATGCTGCAAAAGCTGCACGCAATATAAAGCAGGCGTTTGGGGAGAATACTGTTAAGGATCGAGAAGTGTAGCGTTGGTTTGAGAAATTTCAGTCTGGTGATTTTTCCCTAGAAAATGAACCGCGTGGAAAACTCAAAATGTCTGTGAAAAATGATGCTCTGAAAGCATTGGTGGAAACGAATCTACAGGGACTTGCTACCAGAATGAAAGTTGACCCCACAACAATATTGCGACACCTTTCTGAAGTCGGCAAGGTGAAAAAATGGATAAGTGGGTACCGCACGAAACGATTGCGAAATTAAATGAATTAAAATATGAGATTTACAATACCTAGCTCATTCACCGGATCCTTCGTCAGTCGACTTTCATTTTATTAAACATTTAGAATAGATTTTTACGGGCTAAACGATGTGAAAGTGAAGACAGTCTGAAAAATTCCATATCAGAGTTTATCGATTTTAAAGATCAGAATTACTTTAAGACAGGCATCTCTGCATTAAAACCTCGTTGGAAAAAGTGTATCGAAGCAAATGGTGCATATCTTGATTAAATAAACAGCTTTTGAAAAAAGATATGCAGTTTTATATATTCGCTTAAAAATCCGACATTTGCACGTATCTTCTAAGCGAATTCAAAAAGGACGACATTTTTTTCAATTTAATTTCTTTTTTATCTTTTCGAAGGATCAAATATTCCTCGAACGTGGAACGTTCCTGGCTTCTCTTCGACCGTCGCGCAGGACACTCTCGCCTTCTAACCAGACGCGTATTACCACGCGTCGAACATAAGCAGTAGCGAAGCGAACGGCTTAGGGTAATGCGTGCGACGCATAACACTTACGACGACGACCGGCAATCTACCGATCGTTGCAGGTTTTCGAATTGATTCTCCTTCGCGATACGCGTTCGATGGTCACCATTATCCCTCCCATTTCCGCGTAGGCCAGTAATTTCGTACCTGGCAACTGCGAATCGTCTCTAAGAGGCGGAGGAGATGGAGAATGAGGAAGAGGAGAAAAACGAAGTAAAAGGAAGTAAAAGGAGAAAGGAAGGGAAACGCGAACGAGTAGGAAGCTTGCACCACCGTACGAAGGAAGGATAAATTGGTGCGCGTAGGTCTCGAATCGCGACTTTTTCTCAGCTACGACGACGATGCCGTGAGCCGAGTATTCGGCTTGTTTTACGACGAGACGCGTCTCGTAAAAATTCAGAGACATCGTAAAAATACGACAACCGACGGGCTACCCTCCTTGGAGAGGGTTGGAGCTGTCTGAAATGAAAAAGAGAGAAAGAGAGAATAGGTAGGATTTATCGCCGCGACACGAGAGAGGATTACGTCATAGCAAGGCGATGTATCTTCCGCACCCTACAGGGTTCCATCTTGGAAGGTCTCGAGGATGAAAGAGGAAGCGCGTTCTCTTTCCACGCTTTTGTCACGCTCGATATATCGACGACGCCCCACGAGCGTGCATTCGCAAAGGAAGGGCTTCGTCACTGGATTACGCGTCGATCTCTTCCTCTTTCGTCTCTTTTTCTCCTTCACTTCTCTCCTACTGAATTCGGTAGTTCGTTTGGTGACAAAAATATCAAAACGCGAAGATAAAATAAAAATAGCTCATAAAAAGACACACAAAACTTCGATGGATTCGAGGAAAAGCAAGAAACAGATGGAAAAGAGAGTCAAATGCCGTGTCGAAGGGCGCGATTAATTCGCTATTAGCCCCTTGACTACGGCAGACTTTTAGAAATTTTGGGTAGGGATGCATTTTTGTGAAAACAAATTTCAATAATCAAAAGAATGAATTTCATTACATTAAAACGATATTATTTATTTCTTTGTATTCTAAACCGTTTTGCTACTATAAATATTAAAAATTTAATGTTGTTGTTAAATTTAATATTAATGTATTATTTTTTCACAATATATCTAATAATCTAGTAAAGTGCAATATAATTCGAAGCATGGATAAATATATAATTCTACATCGCATATTTTTACATTCGCAATGCGTTTCACTTCTTTTGTTATGCTTTCGACACACTAAACATTTGCGCCTTGCGTTTCTTCGAATTGCCACATTCTTTACGTATCTTTAAAGGTTGATTATTAGGATATCCATCTTTTCATTTACATTCATGTACTCGTATTCTACCTATATATTTGCGAAAAACTTGTTTTATTAAATGTAAATGAATTTAGAAAAAGTTAAGTTTCTTCCAGTTACGTACTCTCGTATATGTCAGAAAGCCAAACTGCTTCTGAAACAACTGAAAAGTGAGATAAGCTACTATAGATGCTCACAGTAGTCTAGAAGTTAATGCCGGGTTCTCACGGTCAAGCGTACGAGAATATTAATGAGCAGTTTGCACCGACAATAATTTATTCGCGACGATTTACGATCGACAGCGCGATGTCACTCGACATTTTCCTCGTTGAATATCATACTTAGAGGCGCATTATGCAGCGATTTAAGACGATGCGTCGTTTACTTTTACTCGCCGCCTCTTTTATACAATATTTTGACATTTTCTTGAATAATCGAAAAAGTTTCCGCCGATTTTTACGCTAAATTCAAACGTTAAAATCGTTGATCATATCAACGTTTGATTAATACTAATCGGCTGATTGCGCATTTGCCCACTAAGTGGCAAAAGACTATTGGCAATGAGAGCGACTATACGTCGTTGACTCGAAATAAAAATATATTATAAAATCACTCTTTTAATTTGATGAAAAAATGACGATCTTATTTCTTGGTTCTCCCTAATACGTACGAGTTGACGACGTTTCGAAACGATCAAAAAAGTGCGACGAAATCCACTCAACACTCGCGCAACGAGTTCTTTTTTTTTCACGCGCGCAAAGGCATCGTGAGAAATGCTTTCTTTCGTTTCGCTCCACCTGTGCGTTACGTAGGTACGAGGGCACTTTGTCTCGCGGACGGTCGCACGCGCGTTCGGCCGCGTAAAAATCCTTAAATGGATGCTCCGTAACTCGTAGAGATTCCCAGGCATACAGCAATCGTCGTAATAAAGCATAAGAGACACGATTTTCATTCGCCGCTCGTAGACGTTTCCGTGGGCATCGAGGACACCGAGGAAGAGGAACCGTTCGCTTCGTTGTTCGTATTACAACGAACGACGATGGGAACAGTCGTAAGAAAAGTCGTATCGTCGTCTGTCTCACCGTTAACGAATTCAAAGCAGGGAGAGGAAAAAAGAGGGGAGGGGAAATGGCAGAAAATCGTTTACCTTTTTATAATAAAATTCGAGCGGTTCGAAAAACGCGATTTTCGACGACACGAACGTACCGTCTAGTTCCAACTTCGTTTCTTGCACACGATATTAAAAATGAATTCGTACTTCTGTAAATGTTAATCGAGCCACTCAAAAGCCCATGCGGTTAAGTCCAGAAAATTAATATTTTTTAATAGATTAATTATAAAAATTGTTGGTTTATTAATTTTATCAGAAAAGTATATAAAGTCTTTTAGACTCAGCAGCAAAATAAAATATGTATAGGATGTGTAAATAAGAACGTAAGTATTTATTTGGACAATGGCAGCAGCATCTTAAAAATGTTACGACTTATACCTTTTGATAATTGAAAAATATGAGAAAAAACGAAGCAACGAGTAAATCCTTTAATAACAAAGAAGAATATTATTTATTCCATCAAAATTTACAAGAATCAGAAAATATCAAAAAATGGACATAACCGCATTGGTTTTTGAACGACTCGATTAAAAAAATAGGAGAAAAAGAAATATGATAGTTTTGGACGTTGAAATTTAAAAGAAGTAGACAGAGAATAGCAAAGGACGATTTCACTTCTATCACGAGTTCGGTTCAACGCGTCGTCAAAATCGTCCGTCTTTTTATAATAAAATTCGAGCGATTCGAAAAGCGCGATGTTTCGACGACACGAACGTATCGTCTAATTCCAATTTTCTTCTTTACACACGATATCCAAATTTAACTCGAACTCCTGTAAATATTAATTTAAGAAAATAGAAAAAAAAAAGAAGTAAGATAGTGTTGGACATTGAAATTTAAGAGAAATGGACGGAGAATCGCAGAGGACGATTTCGCGATTACGACGGGAACGAAGGCGCGAAATTAAAAAACGGTTGATATTCGCACGCGAAATCTACGAGACGGGATAACGGCGCGACGATCAGATAGAAACTCGACTGGAGGGACCGCTATCTCGCGCTCGTGGCCGTTCCCGGCTCTCCTTCTCTCTGAGTAGCTCGTGATCGTGCTTTCTGTCTCTTTCTCCCGCCAAGTACCAAAGGAAAGAAAGAAGTGCTCAACGCGCAGCGACGAGGCATTCGGTAGCGTTCGAATGACGTCGTAACGGCGGCCATGTCGATAGACGAAGGGTTGCGTAACGACTCGTTACGGTAGGTTATTCGTAAATCCACGGCAACGAGACGATGGATTCGCGACTAGGACCGTCTAAACAGATCGATCGGTTAACATTGGGTTAAAGAGTCAATTGGAATTGCAGTTCCATGCAATATTTTTTATCTCGTCTAATTAATTAAAGTCATCAAAATATATGAAATCACTCGATGAAATAAATCGTTATCCAGGGTAAGGAGATCGTTCAAGAAATACTAAGTCAATGGGTTAAAGAGCAGACGATTGACCGATTTTACGCAATATTTTTTAACTCGTCTAATTAATCAAAGACGTAAAACTTTCTTCTCCGAAATCAAAACTATATTTTAACAGCAACCTTGTGGTGAAATAGAGAAATAGACCGTCGCTCAGAATAATTCACTGAAGAAATATTAAGCCAATGGGTTAAAGAGTCTTAGAAAGAATTCCATCGCAATGCTAATTCATTTAATCAGAGACATACAGATTCGTGGTCGAATCTCTTCTCAACATTCGGATGAAACAAACCGTTACTCAGTGTAAGGAGATCACACGAGAAAAATTAAGTTAATGGATTAAGTGGATAGATAGCGAGAGAATGCGCGGGTATCTCTTGTCCACCTCGTATCGAGACTCCAGACAGATGTTTATTTTATTTTATTTTCTGATTAACATTCGAAAAACCTCGACTAATCGTTAAAAAACCGAATAGAATTTATTGAACACCGGGATACCTCTATGTTGATCGACTCGACTAGTCGCGTTATCCGCGAACGGTTGACACGGTTTAGTATCGTCCTAACGATATTCAACGGCGCTCCATTATATCGCAAGGATGATGGTGACATTCGTTAGGAATAAAAGTAGCATACGAATAAAGTAAAATAAGAATGCGTTTCGCGTAAAATGCGGTATGTCGCGTGCTATTAACGAGTTTGTCTCGACGCATAATTTCATCGCGAAGATAGCCGCGTTGACAATAATTGCAAAGCTGTCCGGTGCGCGTTAACGGTACGCATCGTGCGATCGCATCACGCGTCGCAAGCATCCGGGTTAATCCGTCCGACGTTTCCCTTCATCCTTCAGCCACCGTCTCCGGATGATAATGGGTCTCGCCTCGATTTAAATCGAGTTAAATAACGAACTCGAGTCTGTCCAGTCACCGCGAGTCGCGCGTAGACCGAGCAAAGTCTTTGCATTGGAATACTTCGATATGTTCTGTGAGCGCGTCGCGACCTCGACGTTTAGCAAGAAAACTTCGCGATGGGAACTCCAAAAGGAGACATCGACCTAAATTCCCAAACGCAAGGCGTTTCCACGTTGATGTTCCACTCGGCTCGATGTTAACGTTTCGATGAAATACAGTCGTATTTGAAACATCAAGCCTACGCAATCGAGGCGAGGAAAATATCGGGAACGGATCTGCCTCGATGTTAATCCTGCTGCATTCAGCAATGCCTTTGCTGAAGATCGCGTATGAAGGTCATCGAACATTCACGATTTAAGTATTTAACCGTCAAGTAATAAAGCTTTTAAAAATAAGGTATTATTTAACCGGTATTGTTAAAACAAACAGAAAATATATTTCAGATGTGACTAAAAAACCAGCTTAGTTATCATATTAAGCAGTTACGATACCTTGGGTATGAAAATGATACAAAGAAGATTAAAAAAGGTAGCATCGTCAACATCGGCAAGCCAAACATTACAAGTTACAATTGGAGATGTCGATAAGGTTGACCAATTAGCAAGTTTACATTGTTATATCAGAAAATCATGTAAATGAAAAAGAATTAGAGTTACGAACGGTATCAGGTAGAAAAGAAAATAAGACGCCTATGTCACATTTTATGTTTGTCCGGAAATTGGTGGAACAGCTTGCAAGTGATTTCGTCATGGAACATCTTCAAAATCAGGAAAACCATCGTCCTCGGGTAAAGAGGAAAGGTTTAATGGCAGACTGCATACTTTGCGGCACTGTGAAGATGTAAAGAGTAAAGATTGCTCCGTATGTTCAAACAGACAAATCCAGGGCGGAAGAAACTATTCCAGGGCCGAACTAACTATTTTTGTGACACATGTTCTCGAAAACCAGGGCTTTGTATTGGAGTCTGCTTTGAAAGATACCACACGATGGAGAACTATAAAATATAATTTTTACATGAAAAACGTTACATTAAAACATATTATTGTATAAGCGCATATCTAAAGTTTCTAAAAGAATTCATAAATTTTGTTTTTCCTTCATATTCTTGCATATTATATATTACTGTTCGTTCGACAAAAATTAATTTCGACCAACATGGCACCTATGTACGAGTATAAGCTTAATACGACAGGAAAGGGTTAAATGACATACGATTTATTCAAATCGAACCCGAGGAACTCGTTTTCGAGACAAAGATAGAATAATTAATTCGACAAGTTTCGAAATCTCACGATCATGTCGATACAAGAATACCTTCGTCTCGATGATTTTTCTTCTCCCCTCCGTATTCACGAAGAAGAGAAATCATATCGGATCTCGTCGTATAGGTAGTATCCCCTTGGCTGACCTTAAACCTTGACGATCCGAGAGCCCGCGGCGCATCTTCGGGACACGAGAGACGGACTTAGGTCTTCTCGATAGAGGTCACGTAAAGAAGTCTTACGTAACGGTTGCCTTCGTGCGCGCATCTTCCCTCCTTGCTCTCCCTCAAGGTGGTCTTGCACGAGGACGTCGATAATTTATAGCTCGTACGAAACGCGTAACGGATGATACGTCCAGGTGAGACGCGATAATCGTAAGCGCACGATCTCTCGAGATACGTTCCTGGATCGCTCGTCATTTTCGTCCGGATGGAAATGGAAAAATTTCGCACGAGTTACGAACGAGAAAATGGCACAAAGAGGAGAGAAACGTTCGAGGGCGTCTCTTCGGCTCCCCTTTGACTCTTGCTATCACCAAACAGTACGGATCCAAGCGCACGATCCCTTAACGCGTTCGTGGGCAATAAAAATTGTATCGAACTAAATAACTCGATACCAAAATTGTTACCAAAATACTTAATATAATCGAAAGAGTTCCTGTCGATTATTTAAAGCCATCTAATGAGAAAATTGTCGGAAACTTAGTATACGTATGGTATATATTACTATACCTGTCCCTCGATTTACGCGAATAAAAATCGCGTAAATAGAGTTTGTAAGTACAAAAAATATTGGAGATAAGAGCTACATATTTATTTCGCATAGCTTGACAAAACAATTTTTTTTAACTTTTTTTAAATTTCATAATTTATTTCATTATTTCATAAATTTGCCGATATTCGCTGCAGCATTTTATTTATATGCAGCACGAAATTTTAAAGCTCGCCGAGTGTTTGGATCAATGTCTATAACAGCATTTTCCAATTTTTTGGCAATTTAAGAGCTCTACAAAGATTTTCCACAGTGAATGACTCTGTTTCTTCGTACTTACTGCTGCACACATCTCGCGTAAAAAAGTACCGCGTAAATCGAGGGATGGGTGTCTATATATATATAGGTATATGTGACTTACGGGTTTGAATGGTATAGTATTCGTCATATCACGTCACTACAAAAATGAATGCTGCAATAGCATTGAGTTCCTGAATCACTCGTGAGTTTCGTACGAACGACAAAAGGGCACAAAAAGTGCAAAGGACGGAAAGGTTGAGAGCGACTCTTCGGCTCCCCCCTTGACTCCTGCTCACGCCAAATCGTTGGGATCGACGCGAGAACTTCGCTCGAACCGCGGCTTCTACGTTACTTACAACGTCTCTCGTAGCCACGAACCGACGTAAACACATAAATCGTCAGCGTACATTGCGTAAATACATGCGCGTACGTGGACGCATATCCGCATTCGTTCGGTGTGCGTTTCTACACGTGCACGCACGGACCCCTTTTAACGTCAAATGAAATTCCTACGCGAGAAGGTTAACGGATCTACGGAGCGGCTCATTATCTCGATTCTCGACGTGCATCGTGATTCACGCTGCACGCGTAAACGTTCGAATATACCCATTCTTTTCTAGTGTTTTCGCGCGATGCTTCGAGTCTCTCGACGGCATGTCCTTCGACCTTCGTCCTTTGCTTAGGCTCGCCTTTGCTATTGCATAAATCGCGCATCTGCCTCTTCCTCCAAAGTCGGTGGAAATTTGATCGAAATCTCGATGTTAACCGTTAAAATCTTTTATCCAGAGAAACGGAGAACGGAAATTTTAAATTAACCCTCTATGGACCCGCGTAACTTTCTAGGTCTCGTGCTAATATATTGACATTTTACCAAATAATTTTGGTAAAATGTACATATTACATCACAGTATGACGTATACGCTTTAATTATATAGTGTCTCTGAGATAACCAATAACAATATCGACGGTTGGCAGTATCGTCGACCTGAAATATCAATATAAATGCCTTGCAAGTTGTCCGCAGATAGAAACCAACGGAATCATCTTGTGCAATTGTCATTATTTGTGCTTCTGTCAGTGTTTACTAAACCAAAAAAAAGCGTACATAATAGCTCTCGGTTTGAATATCAATAACAACTAATTCGTTTGAATTTCAATAATCATTTTGTTACTATTTGTATGCGATACAGTTTTGTGACTTTGAGGTTAAAGTAAGCTGTTATGGTAGATTTCGGTATATTTAGGATAATGTTTGCGTTTCCTTCTATATTCGGATTTATATATCATGTACCTAAAATATAGATACAAAATCGCATAAAAATAAAAGAGGGATTAGAATTAGACGCATCAGAGGTAATAGATCCGAAGAATTTTTATTATTTCTGAATCCGATGAAGATTATCCAGTAGTATTTACCCGACGACGTACAAGTATTATTGACAGTGACGATGAATTTAGTGCTGAATCATCATCGGATGAGGAAAATTCAAAACCACAAAAAATTGTTTGGCGATCAGTATCCCAGACGAATAAAATTTGTTATAGCCCTTGGAAAAGAGATTGCCCTGACAACCACGAAGGACTCTACTGTGATCCATTTTCGAAAACTATTAGACAGCGAAATTATAAGAGATATAGTTGACTGCACCAATAAATGTACACTGCAGCGTGATCCAGCAAAACCCATAGATGTTTCAGCGAACGAACTTGAACAATTCTTTGATTGCTGTTGCAAACTGGAATTTCAAGTTTAAGCTTTTATGCACAGAAGTTCAAACATTGCAAGCCGTTGTTACTTCAAAGTTACACAGTGAATTAACTGCAATAAAATTGTTTAACCTGGTAATTTAGGTTTATAATCGTCGATTTTCAATCGAATAAATTTTTGTATATTTAAGAAGGAAATTCGACCCATAAAGGGTTAAGTTAAGTCGTAGGAGTTAAAGTTTCGAAGTATCTTTGACAGACGATCGGCAAGAATTCCAAGAGCGTGAAAAAAATTAAAAGAACGTAAAATAATTTGAGGAGAAACGAGACGGACACGAACGTAGTTCGTTCTCATCGATGTAGAAGCAGGACGAGTCGAGCGGTTCATCGTCGAGCCAATCTACCTCCTCATTTCACTCTTAGGAATCAGAGTCTCCTCTCTCCAGACTGACGGATCTACGATCGATGAACGAAAGTATCGACGAGCCGTAGATATTGGCGCGAGAGGAAGGATAGAGATGAGAAATCTCAAGAAATTCTCTCCTTTGCTACCTCCTCTTCTTCCTCGCTCCTCTTTTATCTCACGTCGCGCGAATTGAAATCGTTCTCCTCCTTATTTTATTTAGGAATGCATTCGAGAGCGAAACGCCGATCGCAAGTGTGTCACTTGCACTTGCCGTGTCGCATGACGAGAGAAACTTACTCTCGCGGCGGCTGTTGGTCGCGAGGAGGTTGCAAGTAGGTCGGGAAGAAGTAGTTGCATACGACGTGGAGAGCCGCGTTCCTCGATACACGACTTAAGAACAAGCTAGAAATTTTCATCCGCGACGTCGTCGTCGTCGTCGTGGTTGGAGAAGGAAGCGCGACCAGAGATGCACCCACGATTCGCGGCTGTCCTCGTTCGCACGCGTTTCTCCTATTTTCTGCGATTTACGCGTTCGTCGGGGAAACGCGAAAGTCAATCGAAAGTCGATTTGGATTCCCACGCATCACGAGGACGATCATTTTCGTTCGAACGAATTTCTAGGCGAGCCCTTCCACGGATACGATGCTCTTCGACGAGAGATTTTGCGAGGAGCGATCATCCTTCGTAGACCTTCAACAAGCCTAATTTTATTAAAAGGAATTATTGGAAGTGTTGAGTTTTCGTAGTAACCGCAATCAGACAAACTGTATGTATTGGGTTGTCCGGAAAGTTCGTACCGATTTTGAAGAAAAATAATTAATTATATAATATATATAATTATTTAATTTATATATATGTAAAGAAAGTAGACTTTCTTTAGGTTAGGTTAGATTGGAATCGGCCGCGCTTCTCGTGTAGCGCACCGCTTACGGGAAAAATCGGTAGGGGGACCGAGAAGGTAAAAGACGTATACACGAGAGGTGAAGGTGAGATTAAA